>VMBQ01003088.1:100095-113914 GCA_007657795.1 Dreissena rostriformis
TTCATATAGTTAATAAAACATTGGATGTCTTTACTTATACAAAAGTATGTAACATGATAAAGTGAACATTAGACCGTTAGTATTATGTAATATACAATTAAGTACCCTCGTTATTTATAGTTCACGGCCATTGGTCGGTGTGGAGCGCGTGGAGTGTCAGTGACGTCACATGTGGCAACGAAGTCATGACCAGGGACAGACAGTGTAATAATCCAACACCACTTAATGGAGGCGACGACTGTCACGGACCGTCACAAACATTGGAAAATGTCTACTCTCCAGATGTCCAAGAACGTTGTATCTAACGACAGTGCAAGCAATCGATACATCATATACAACATTTCACATTCGCAAACTTCATCATTATTATTTTTTGAATTGTTGTATAAAGAATAAATCGAGTGTATTAACAATACGAGGAACATTAACTTCTTATCTAAGCTTTTATCAAGCTGTATCCAGTCGCTTTGTAAATTGTTTGTATAATTAGCAAATGTCGCTGGAGCAAGAACTGAGTTTCATGCATTTTTCGATTGTAACGTTGTTTTATCCATATACAGCGCATGGTGGATGGGGCGCATGGAGCGAGTGGGGCACGTGCAGTGTAACGTGCGGAGTGGGTCGGCAGAGACGTGACCGAGTCTGTGATAATCCGTGGCCTTCACATGACGGCAACCACTGCTTTGGAGACAACATCATTTATGACATATGCACCGAAACAAGTTGTTCATGTAATTGCATTTGTACTTATGATTATTAATATATGATCATATATGATAAAAAACATCCATTATATGGACAATCTTAACACGAAATCTTATGCATAAAACATACACACTCTATAATTGCTTTTTTCTGTTTTTCTGAAACGAATACAAATAATAGTATGACAAAAATGATTTTACTTTCCGTTTAAGCTGCCACAAAAGAGAAGGCCGAAAAAGGCTGATCTCGTCTTAATTGTGAACAATTACAAACATCACATAACGTCTGATATGTTTTAATTTCAAGTCCGAGTTATACGATTGTTCCATTCCCATGTCATTGTCAAGCGCATTTCACGATTTAACAACAGCCGTTTATTTTCGTCATGTACATGAGATGCAAAAATCACCATTATTTGGAACAAACAACTTATAATAAAGTAAGTCGCCTTTGACAATATATAATACATGTTTCCACATTTGCTATCAGTTTGGTCTTCATGGGGCTCATGGAGCGCATGTTCCAACACGTGTTGATACGGCCTTAGGGAACGCACCCGTTACTGCACCGGCCCCGCTGACCAAATGTCTTGCACGGGGAACAACGTAGATAAGGACAGCTGCTGGACGTCTTGCTTTGCGTACAGATGTGAGTTTAAAAAAATAGCATATCGGTACAAATCTTCTGAACAAAAGCAGTACGTATTGCCTTATGAGTCTAGATAAGTTATACAATTATATTTTCTTCATATTACATTGACATTTTGGTTATTTTTATAAAGGTCTTTGGTTCATTTAAAAACCCAAAACAACTTGTTATAATAGTACAAGGCATATCCCGATGAAAGGATTTTACTTACGTTCTAGATATGAACAGCCTTGCTACTGAACTATATACTGTTGTATAGCATAAATCTATTCCCTTTGGACCAATTTTAACCGCATATGTAATTATTTGATATTTGACTAAAATAAATATAACATCAATTGAAATGGAATTATTAGCACTAAACTGCTAATGTCTTAAATACATGTTTTGTATCATCAAATAGTTACTATTATGATCGTTTACATAATAAATTATTGCGTTTGTTAGTACTTGTATTTTATTTACAGATAACATCACATCGGCGTTTACGCTAAACAACCTTAATCAAGACGGCGACGGTTATTTGAAATTCACAACAATCGTATTGAACGCTGGCACTATAATTTTAGCACATGCGTCTTCACTTGTCGTGTACCGGGTCTGTATTACTTTGCGTTTAGTTTAACCAAGAAAAGGGAAGACTCCAGAACAATCAATTCAGTCGCAGCGCATTTGGAACTCAATGGTTTAAATAAGGCCAATGCAGTAGCGAATGCGCCCGACGATGAAACAGACTCTGGTAGCTACATGATCGGTACCTCGGCGACATTGTATCTTCGGAAGGGAGACTTGATAAGAGTATATGGAACACCAGCAATGTCTTTTGATTCGTTGTTCTGTACTTGTACAGGTCATTTAATTTTACCTGATCATATAAAGTGTTTTTTTTCTAATCAGTAGTAATCGCTTCGTTTTCCAGCATCAAATGGGATGTTGTTTTCTTAAAAAGATTGTGGTAAATCGTTAAGGCAACACGTAGTCATATTTAAAGTATCATGTTTATGTCGAAAACATTTGAGCCTCACTCTGTGAAAAGGGGGTTTAATGAATGTGCGTACATTGTCTTCACATTTTAGCCTGCGTAGTCCGCACAGGCTAATCAAGGACGACACTTTCCGCTTTTATGGTATTTTTCGTTTACAGTAAGTATCTTCTTAGCGAAAATCCAGTTAAGGCGAAACGTTTCGTCCCTGATTAGCCTGTGCGCACTTCACAGGCTAATCTGGGACGACACATTACGCCCATACATAAAACCCCCTTTTCACAGAGAGAGGCTCATATGCATAAGATTTTGCTTACATATCTCCTGGGAATCAATTGCCACGCACAAACACACAACAATAGTATGCGAAGCAGGTGCGGTTTTGAAGGCTTCCATGAGCGTCGCTGCTTTATAGTAGAACACTGTTTGCATGGGATGTTAATTGCATTTATTTACGAATTGTTATGAAGTTTCGTTGTTGTTTTTATGTGTGAATGTTACATCCGCCGTTTAATGTTTTAGATGAAATGCACGAATGTCATACATATTGTTGTTTTCAAATACTTGTAATTGTTAAATAACATTTAACAAGTAATTGCTATATAATAATATTAAACATAATTATGAATTTAAGAGAGATACACGTGTCTTATCTGAATGATATCACTCCCAGTAAATGGACATGAATAACTGTTATCCAATATTAAACTTTGCCTTGCAAATACATAATTTGGTCTTCATTCATCTTTAATTTCCAGAAAAATATTCGGAATATTGGCATGAGTGTATTGTTAAAATACAAACAACTAGCCTGTTTGATGACAACTTCGTAGTAGATTTTTTCCCAAAAGAGAAGCGCATTATATCCTTAGTTACTTTATAGAACATGTTTCCTGTTTTTAATTTTAATGATTGAGAATGATCCGCGTGCCCTGTTTGATGTTTTTTTTTTCAAATGTATTTACATATCAATTGTATAGTTTTATTTTACTATTATTTGTTTATATTTGTTTTATTGAATTTGATAATAATAGCTACTTAAGCATTTGCGCTATAAATAAAATCTAAATAGGTTTATAATTTGTTGAAATGGAAGCCGTTTATGTTTTCCTAATGCTTACTCTTACCTTTAAATACGAAGCGTCCCTTGGTGAAAGTTACTTGTGATTTGATATAACACAATGCACAATATAAACCATGCGTAACATTATTATGGCAAACAATTAAACTCCAGAATCTCTATCAGGAGAGGAAGTATTGTTATTGATTTACTGCTTTTATAACAGAGAACAAAGTTTAAATATTAAATAATCAAAAGTTGGATTACAGCTTTTGAACGTTCAATGCACAACATCGGAGGCCAAAACCGGCTTGAGGGCCAGCCGAAACTCACACTTACCCCAGAATAAATCACAAAGAAGGCGCGTATAAACGACTTAAACTCAATGCACCCTTGCGAACAGAAAATGAAAACATGATTGTCAAAACGTGACGGGTTAATCACATACTACACAGACAACACGTGTGCATCCGTATCACACGTATCAGAACTCTGTTACTAAGATAAGAGGAAACGTTTTAGTTTAAAAGTCTATAAAATATGGTCCATCTATAAAATATATAAATGAATCAACTTAGTTGTGCACAGCAATGGTTAAAGAAACTAAGTGTAAGAAAAATCGTAATTATGTTTCATCCCCATTACAAAAGTTAGCTCTGCTACTTACAGTTTTTAAAGAATGAAATATGACAACATTGAAAATATTGACGGGGATACGTTTTACTGATTCAACCCAGCACAAATCAAACCGTTGTAGTAAAACAATGAAACTCCGGCAACATTATCAGGAGACAAATCACTGTTCGGAACCACTACTTTTATAACCGGAAATCAACTATTAACAATTGATTTACTGAGACCACCGACTTTGAACGGTAAATGTCCATTATTTTTTTAACTAAATTAGCCTATACATGAATTGTTTTTTTTTAGTTTTTTTTATAATATATTGTTATGTAAGAAAGTTTATCTATAGTGCCGTAGCCCAGCATTTTTAGACGTAGTAATAAAGACCAGATTGAAACAAGAAATATCTTTAAAAAAGATATACGGCGTTGAGTTTGGTTGGTGTTGGTGAAAGATAAAGAGTTATTTTAATGAGATTAAAAATAGCGAATGCCTTTTTTTGCGCAGTTCTTAGCTGCAACACACGCAAATCAATTACGGAGAATTGCACCAGATTTCGTGATAGATCTATAGATAAAGAACAGAAATATACAAGAAAATAGGAAATAAAATGAAAAAAATATAAGTCATCCGGCCAAACGGGAATCAACTAGACATACTTGAAATATTGATACGCGCGTTCTTCGAACATACCTTTTTAGTTGTTTGTTGGACATTGTTTTTGATTCGATTATTTATAGAATCGTGAATCATCGCGGTCATGCTTAATAAATTGGTCGATATGTTGGAATAATTCTTTTTAAATTAAGCAAAACAAGTTCTTATCAAGAAATTTCTGGTCAACATAAAATTCAAGTTCAGCTAGTTAACGCAATAGCGTTTATATAACCACAAACTGTATTGGTGTCGAGAGTTGCGTGTGAAACTGTTCTATCCCTCAAGCATTTTCATTATAGATTAACTTGTTTCATGCTAAACACGCGGTAAACATCGTTGCAAAACGCACTGTAATATCCCTGTTCATACCCTATACTTCACAAAAATAGAAAGTCGATTGAATTACCTATTCATGTAAATGTGATAACGGTTTGTAGAATGAACGTTTTCTAATTCTAAAGTTTCTGGCCTACAGGCGGGAAATATTTATTCAAATTTCATTGGACGTTTACAAAGGTCAGCTGAAGTGAAAAGCTGGATTAAACAGCTTCGCCGAATAAAAATGTACCATTTTGAATGCAAGTAGTATAATGGAGACCTCGATATGATTGATCGACACACTAGGAAGACAGAATTGTTAGACCATTATTGTTCAGTACTGCAAATTATCTGAATGTTTGTAGCACTAATTTAAGTATTGGTAGAGTTTCCGATCCATCATCATCATCATCATCATCATCATCATCATCATCATCATCATCATCATCATCATCATCATCATCATCATTCACTTGACCGGTTTTACCGTTGAAGGACGACGACAGAGAGATCCGCCGCTAGTCAGGTATGTTATGGGTTGCTGTGAGTAGCTCAACCAAGTCCACTCTTTCGCATCGTCCATCCAGCCTTTCTTCTGACATTCTCTAGCGTACCCTGGAGCACATTCTTGCACAGTGAGTCGCGCATGATTATGTGTCTAAACCAAGCTAGATTACGTCGTTTGACTGTAGCAAGGAGGGTTTCTTATGGGTCATCAAGTGCTGCTGTCATGTTGGTCTTGCGCTCTGTGTATGAGATGATATGCAGTCTTCGGAGACACGTGTGTTCGAAGGCCTGTTTCTTGCAATCTCTGTCCGCGTGAAGCGTGCAGGTCTCGCAGCCGTACAGTAGGATGGAGACTTAGAAGGACAAGTAGAGCCTGTATTTATGGCGAAGCGGCTGGAGCTGATAAACCTGATAGTCCACAACTTTGTCAGTTTGGCCATCGCTGCGGTCGCCATGAGAATTCTCATTCGGACCTCAGCAGCACTGGTGTCATCCTTGCACTATTTATCATTTGCATCATCGAATCTTAACCAAGTGATGGGTCTGCCACATATGGAATTCAAAGTGTGGTGGTTTGGAAGGTCCCCTGCAAACAATACCGGGGAGAGCAGATACCCCTGACGGACGCCCACTGATGGCCTTAAAAAGTAACCCATTTATCCATTGATAATTATTGCGCTGCTGGCGTAGAGTTTATGGATGGCATGGATGACGTGTACCAGCCCTTGCTTTTCCTCCTTGCTCAATCAGCTCACAAGTCATGTTGTTTACTCACGGAGATTTCTGCCTTCAAACTACGCACTGCCTGCTCCACGTCTGCTTTTGTATTGACGGACTTCAGATGAAACCAAATTTAAACATTTAATACAGAATTATACCAGTAAACATTGTGAATTTAGAGTTAACACTGAATTAAATGTTTTATTCGTCGTTTGCATTTTTTTTTGTAAACGATGTAACTGTTGAACTTCTTTTAACATAAACCTTGATATAATAACTTGAATGCAAGAACATAAACACATGAATAATAAATCAATTTCCATGATTTTTCATTTCTCCACTTAAAATTACAAAAACAAATATATTACCAAATCGGGTTCAACAAAGGCATATCATTTTATCAACACAGACCATGGTTAGCAGATTTTACGCAGGGCTGATGTATGCGATCGATAGCTTATCATCGATACGGATCAGTGTTTGCAAAATTGGATTTCCGAAATATTTTTTATTGTAATATGATCCGCGTCCAAAAGGAAATTAATAACGGGAATTGCACTTTCATGTTACATGTTTGTAGTACGTTTAAACAAAGCAAATGTTAGTAAAACATACAAACATGTCAAAGAGATGTCCTTGCGCAAAAATGTATTAAACATGCCATATTTGTAAAAAGCGTGCGATGTACTCTATAGTTTCCGTAAGTGTTACAGTTATTTGGCATAAAAATGAGCAGGTACATGTCATTCATTTCGTGGGAATGCATTCTTCATTTGTTTCGGTTCATTGTGACATGAATTCATATAATTTCATTTAGGTGATACATGATACAATTGTGTCCTATAAACAATGAAACCAGCGAGTTGTTTAAAGTATAAACGTATCATTTGTGAAATAAATAAACCAGTATCATGCAAAAATACATCTGAAAGTTTTGGATTGAGGTCATCTAGATGAGTGTAAAACATTAGAACAAAACAATACTTTACACAGGTTAGCAAATGAGCAAACAATTTAGAATATTAACATTTTTGCATGTCAGTATTCTTTGTCTTTAAATAACGTTTATTAATATTAAGGCATACAGAATACATGTAAATCTAAAGGATGTGTAAAATAAAGACAATTTACCTTTGACAAACAAATGCATATCAGCCAAACATAATGTACCTGAACACGATTCAACGTACAAATTCGAACTAGCATGCATTTTGCAATATGATTCAAGTGGTAATGTGCAGCTGTTACTCAACAATTAAAGTATATTACCATTTTCAATTCAGAATTTCTAGTATATATTATAATTTAAACGCTACAGCGACACGCGGCGTTGTGGGTTGCATGGTCACTTCTATTAATTTTCTAGTTATACTTGTTTTGAAAGTAACACAACCTTATATCATCAGATGTGCTTAAGTGGTTAAATATGATAAGGTATGCGTGTAGTGTGTGTTTCACTTATTGAGTCGGATAAAATACGGATAAGTAAGTTAAAAAAAATCCAAGAGCCACACATATTAGTATTTAATACGTATGAGTCAAGTTACATCGGAAATGCATGTTCGAAAATGTACCCTAGATGCTAAATTTCTTTTAACAATGTGTAATTCTTTATAAATAAACGAAACTTTAAAGATTTGAACATTCCATAATTCTGTCGTCCTATTTAATTTATTGGTTCACTATTCGAACGCAGGCCATTTCAGACGGCAACCGATATCAATGAACTATCCCTAATGGATCGGCCTCGTTGACAGTGGCAATTTGATTATTTTATACTTATGTAAGCAGTATTTTAATTGTCTAAGTTATCGTATCCTCCCTTGTTTACGCGTTACAATTTCAACGTCCGTGTCTATTCAAAAGAGATAAACCATTTATCTATCCAGCAACGCTGGTATTAGGAAGCACCGACTAACTGTGTTTGTTAGAGTCATTAACATTTAAGCAAGGTTTCCAAATTGAAGACGTAAACATAATGCAAATATTATTTTTTTAAACAAACAAACATATCGGTCCATGTCCATTTCTAATGGAAATAAATTGTTTTTAATATTGAGTACATTTCTATTTCGTCTGGTAACAGAAATTTGACACCCACGAGTCCTGATAACATATACTATATAAAGTCTCAAATCTGTATCGATAAGTGTGGAGTACGTCGAATTCGAAATTCAAGACATGAGTTATATAATTATTAAAGGTGTATTTAAAAGGCTTATACAAGTGAATTAATGTTGTATTTAAGCAATATTTGAAAAAAATTGTGCTACAAATATAGCTTGAGATTCGTTTTGAATGTTTTAAGTAAATACCAATAACATATATATTTACATGTGATATTGCAAAAATATAGATGTTCGTCTAATATTGATGCAACTTATATAGTTTTATTAAGAGTGTACACAATATCCTTTTAATTTTCAGTATGTGTTTTCGTGTTCGTTTTAACAAGCTATCACTCGTCAGGTAAATGAATTTGGAACAAATGGTTTTTGGTTATAAAATTCGTTAGTGTTTGAGTTTTCACTTTGTAAATAACTGCCTTTTAAGTAAATCATCTGTAACCCATTTCAGGTTTTCTCCTGGACACCACACCTACATCTGGTGAGTTTAGCGAATATATGTTAAACATATGTTATCTCGTTATGAATCATGTAACATTGTGATGCATGTTAGAAACTTTAATGCGATAGTCGTATTATACTACACCATCATAATAGACTATTTCTTTTAAATTAAGCAAAACCTAATCTGAAGTATATACATTTTCTTTATTTGATGCGTATATACATTACACAGAGATACTTTAAAAACGCAGTTATACGTTTAATAAACCCTTTGTACCCATGTTTTATCATATATAGCATGCTTTGACCAGCTGCAAAACTGCGACATAGTCAATGCATCATTCGGCGCTTGCAAAGACCCTCACAATGCTTATCAATTATGCAGGAAGTTTTGTGGATTATGCAGCGTAGGTGAGTAAATATTTATTTGACTTTATTTACAATTCAGCTAATAACGGCAGATATGTATATATACACGTATGTTCAAGAAAAATATGGACAGTATTATGTCAGTCACAACTTCCGCCTCTTGGAAGACTGTACATTTTAATATTTGATGTACAGAAAAAAACACAACACATCATTATTAAATCTAACGCACAGACATCAATATATATATATATATTTATATATATGTGTTTATGATTCATCGAATGAAACTAACATTTTATGTCTTTACAATAAAGTTTGTTTTGATAGTTCACGGCGGTTGGTCGGTGTGGAGCGCATGGAGTGTTTGTGACGCCACATGCGGCAACGGGACCATGACGCGGAGAAGACAATGCAATAATCCAAGCCCATACAATGGAGGGGAGGACTGTCAGGGACCGTCACAAAATATTGGAGAATGTTTACTCTCCAGATGTCCAAGTAAGTTTATCTAACGGCTGTGCTAGCAAGTCATTCAGTATTTACAAGAATACATTATTTACCATATTACACATCGCACACTTAATGATTAATTGTTGACCAGTATCAGTAAACATCGATTTTATTAATAAAAACAACATTTATTTCACATCTTATTTTGTATCTGGGTCTTACAAAACGCTTTGTACTCGTATATCAAAAAAGACTGGATCTATAACGTATGGTAGCTTAATGTTTGTTGTATGGTGTAACATTGTTTTGTCCATTTATAGCGCACGGCGGATGGGGCGCGTGGAGCGAGTGGGGCACGTGCAGTGAAACGTGCGGAGTGGGTCTGCGGAGACGTGACCGGGTATGTGATAATCCGTGGCCTTCACGTGACGGCAACCACTGCTTTGGGGACAACATCAACTATGAGATATGCTCTAAAACAAGCTGTTCCGGTAGTTGCATTTGGACGTATGCTTACTAAAAGCTATTGCACTTATATTATGCATTCAATATCTTAAACGGCATGATTGCTAGGTTTTTCTTAAGCGATTGACAATGATATAAGGACAAACATTATTTTACGTTTTATTTGAGTTGCCACATAAAAGGTTAAGGCTGCAAAAGGCTGATTCGGGCTTCATTGTTAAAACTAACAAATATCAAATCAATGATTTGTTTCCATTTCATAAATCCATAAAAAATATAATAAATGTTTCCGCATTTGCTATCAGTTTGGTCTGGATGGGGTTCATGGAGCGCATGTTCCAACACATGTGGATACGGCCTTATGGAACGCACCCGTAACTGCACAGGCCCCGCTGACCAAATGTCTTGCACGGGGAACGACGTAGATAAGGACATTTGCAGGACGTCTTGCAATGCGTACAGATGTGAGTGTTTTTATAAAAAATATAGACAATAAAGGCACTTTTTCCAAAAACAAAGCAGTACGTTTTACACATAAAAAATCATTGCACAAGAAAAAAACAACAATAACATCATAGCATCAAGCATATACACACAAACACGGGTAAATAACATTGATTAAAATAATGAAAATAATCGGGAAATGTATTTGCGCATAACAGTTCATGTCTGACCTCTTGTAGTACATAAGATAATGCTTTAGATAATAGAACAATAAAGTGAGAATACATTATTAGATATTTTATTTTTTAAATATATCAATGCTGAAAAAAAATATTTTATGTATTTTGCCCCGATTTTAAGAAGTGGGTGTAAACTGGTTTGCTGCAACTGCCGGTCGGTTTGCTGGTGGGTGGGATGGTCAAACCTTAGACCATGTCGTTTCCGCACTTTATCTAACGCTTTGACCTACAGTAACGTGTCGGTCGATCGAGATAAGGGGTTTTAAGTATGGCTCCTGACAATATATAATGCATTGAAAAACAGAATAAAATATCATATCATTTTCCTCCAGCTACCTAAATTTATGATTTGCGATTGATATTTTTTTAGTTTGGGACAGTAAATTAATTATAATGTATTGGTATTAAACCCTTACCTCGAGCACAATATACAACAATATATTTATATTTATATTTATTAATTTATTATAGTCTCATCCAATATTTACATTTATCACAGTTTTTCATATATAAAACAATAATATAAAACATTGGCCACTCATAAAATGAGTTATAAGAGACTTTTACTGCTTATCAATGTACTTTACATGACAATCAATATGCATGTTAAAAGCTATATTGCCACCACCAATCTTTCTATTTGTCAAACAAATTTGCACAACGCCATTGAGCTATTCCCTCGGGTCGGCTCTTATTTGCTAATGGACCTCGAGCTATTATATTGAATCTCACGTCCTCGAGACAATACATCGGGTCACGAAGATATGACTACAACTCCGTAAAGTGTTTGTACGAAAGCACGAGACTTATATGACATTTACTATTAGCGACCCGAGATACTGAGGGTATGAATCCTTCTTCAAGGCTCGTACGTCGCTAGAAGGGGATTGCCAGTCTCAATGTGCTTAAAGTCCATAATGTTTTGTTAATAACATTATTGTAATTACCTTTTAATGCTTACTGAGATGTTAAATTAACGAGGTCGAGAGCAGAACTGACTGTCCTGTCTGTGTATTCGAAGTTTATTTACAGGTCCACCAGCCTCTTCAAGAGTACATGTATATGAGTGGATCTGACTGATTGTTCTCATAGAAAAAGCGCGCTTATATAATGATTATACATTTGGGTTTACTCGGATATTTCCATAGGTCATACTGTAGAAATCTACCTAATAGTGGTGTGACTTTATTATGCAATTACAAATTACATAATGGGGTTGCGATCTTTATTAACACAACGAACATATATTGTATGCATGAATATAAAACAACACTAATCGATACCTTTCTATATGTATTTTTCAATAAAACATCGGTCACGCTACCGGAAAGCTAACGACGCGTTATCTATAAACTTTAAGAAACAATAATCCCTAAGAAAACCAATTAGAAGTAAAGCAAGTTAAAACGGTGTTGGGGTCGAAATCGCCACACTACGATCGTATAAATCGGTAACATGAGAGGAAAGAAAAAGAAACTTTTAGCTCATTAGATTAAATGCCAAGGTCACATGGGCATTGACATACACATTGTTTCGTAAAATATGCAGAGCACGCTTTGATGTAAGATCATCCAAATTGGTACACTGATTACACGGGATTAAAGAAAAACCTATCGACCTAGAGGTCAATAGTTCAAGGGTAAAGGTCACAGGGTTCTTGTGACATAAAATTCGTTTCCATCTCATATCTCGTAAACGTTTGGACATGTAAACATGCATTTTTAATAGTAATACAGCTTTGATATGAATGCTATTGTACAAAACTTTTAATTACAACGTTCGAACTTTTCGAATACTTCACGTACCACTTTCTAAACTGCAAGTGATCAATCCTACGCTAAGTTTACCACTGATCCTGAACTAATTTATTATGTCAAATGAAAACGGACAATTATACAGAAAAAGAAGGAACCCGTACTGTAACTGGAATGTAACTGGATAAACTAACTTAGCCGTTACACATATTGTGTACTTGACTGCAAGTTTGTCCATAAAACATGTTACAAACATCTCATGTTTTATATTGAAGCATATCATATAATAAAAAAATCTCAGGCATTTTTCGACCGTAAAAATGAGTTAATAATAATTAATTGCGAGTATTTATAAACAATAAAAGAGTTAAATATGTGTTGTTTGTGTTTATTTAAACAGGCATTTCTTTGTATGCTATTAAACGAAATAAATAGTTGTTTAGGTTGGATATTATTTCAAGCCATTATGGCTGTAAATGCGCAAGTTAAACATATGTCACATTAATTATACTTTACGTGATAACAGACTATAAACCTATAATGTTGCATAGATTATGTTATATTTTGTATGCGATTTAACGCTTGTGACGCAAACGAAGATTGCAAAACACAGCTTAATTACCGAGCCTGAACTGATCTCGAAGTTATGAGCTAATAACAACTTAATTTTGGTAATTAAAAATTGGGGTATAGCGAAAAATGGTATTATAACACATTGTATTGTTCGAATGTAACAAGGTCTTAATAAGACAGATATTTTTGTGGTCTACATTGTCATTTGTTAAAAAGCGATGAACACGGAGTAAAAACGAGTAATCACTGTTTACATGATTAAATGCCTATGTCATAAACGTTTAATGTTAAGATATTAGATATTAAATCACGACAAGACGACGAAAAGTTGATTCTAAGCGTCAAAAATATGTGGGTTAAAATGCTTTGATATTGGCCTTGTGGACATTTAAGAAACATTAATATTGTAAACTATGTTTTTCTGCTCTACAGTATTAATAGCGTAATGGTTTACAACGTTAATTTGCAAAGGTGACCTCAAACAATCTTGTAAATGCTTTCATAATTAATTTAATGAGTGAGCGAAACATACACACAATCATCAATTTATTTTGAGTGAAAACAAAAACATTACCAAATATTTATTTAACTTTCAAAGCAAATCCATATAATATAAGTAAACCAAATAAATGCGTTTGCGAGCAATTATGCATATTCCATTGTATAGTAATAGAAAAAAAGAAAAATCGTAAAGTTGAAAGTCATGAAAATGTTATGCACTGGTCTTT
>VMBQ01003089.1:0-36540 GCA_007657795.1 Dreissena rostriformis
GAGGTTTTCACGACTCGATTTTCCCCAATTTTGAGGTTTTCACAACCTCGATTTTTCCCAATTGGACCGGTACAGGTACTTTTCCCAATTGGACAGAGAAAATCGCTGATCTGTTTGTGAGGGTGATATTTGTTGTGAGAGTGATATTGGTTGTGAGAATGACATTGGTTTTGAGAGTCTTGTTGGTTGTGAGAGTCATGTTGGTTGTGACAGTGTGACAGTGTGACTGTTGGAATGATATTGATTTTGAGAGTTATATTGGTTGCGGGAGTGATGATGGAGTGGAAGCAGTAATGATGACGATAATGACAATGATGTATTTAATGGTCGTGGTAGTGGTGGAAGTTGATGATAATTAAGAGTGTCATAATTAATGCACTTATGTTATGGTGATGATGATTTTTATTATGAAGACAACAAAGGATGCAAATGGTTATGTTGGCGGCAGTGGAAAACTTCCTTATTATTATTGTTGTGGTGGTGGTGATGATGATCGAAATAGTAGTTGTGTTGTTGATATTGTAGCCTTGAGGTCATGATAAGGGAAGTGGTGATAAGAACGATGTTAATATATATATAACGCAGTTTGAAAGGGATTTAACTTAAAATTGAAACTTTTTAGAGATGAAGAAATTGGCAGGTTTGCTCGGATCGTCTACAAAAAAACGTGCAGGAAGTATATGTACGACTTTGTAGAGGTAAGTTTAGTACCTAGAATGTCAAATATAGTTTTATCACATGCTACACTTTGTTTCTATGTAATATTATCCTTACAAACATGTTTAGGCTAAATACCTTAAACACTTTTAATCATGACATTAATGTTAATAAAAAAAATAAAAAAAATTGCTTGCTTGAAAGCAGGTGATAAAAACGTTCTGACGCTCTTTGACATTTCATTTTATGATTTATAAGAACTCATCCAGAATTTGTATAAGTAAATTTGCTTACTAACAAAATTCCTTTACTCGTTTAATAAAATATGGTATGAAATGAAAACTCGTGTCAGATCTCTCGGTCTGACTCGAATTTAACAATTCATTTTATGTTTTGGTAAAAAAAACAAAATATATTTTGGTTGAGATTTTATGTTTAGAGATAAAAATTTAGTTTAGTTTTTTGTATGATTGCTATCACTAGTTGTATTTATCATTAATCATCTAATATAAAGAAGTGAAACTCCAGCTGCTGGAGCAGTATTGAAATCTCANCTGCAACGAATTCATCGAGTTTTGTCAAGCGGAGCGGTAAACGCTAAATGCTCAACGAGACCACCCCCATAGTCACCTAGTAAGTTGATACTTGTAACAGTTGCAGACCTAGTCTTGGTGAAGATGTTTGGCGTTCTGACATCGACTGCAGCTGAGAGGTTGGTTTGGTTCAGTGGTATGGACACCTTAGGTAACCGATGGTCAACATCGGCCGCAGTATTTGATCGCTAACTTCCGGTCAGTTGCCGAATCGTCATAATGGTTGATTTGATAACATAAGGCAGATGTTGTAACTTAAGGCCGTCATTGGACTGAGCATTTCCTTGTTCTTGTGTGTTGAAAAGTCATACATACGCTGTGGTTACAGGATTGTATGAAAGGATGTTTATTGTTCAATCGTTTTAACTTTAACTATGCCGATTTTAACTTAAACTATGCCGATGTATTTATTTAAAAAAAATCACGATATTTTCATCAGTTTGTTTGTGTTTTCACGACGTCAATCATAAACCTAGAACAATCCGTTAAAACATGCTTTAAAGAACCGTTTATTTATTATTCATGTTATGGAAACTTGTGCTATGCTACTATGTTTTATGAGATATGAATATTATGCTGGCATACATTAAACGCAAGTGATGTCAGTTGAATAAAATATGATGAAAAACAGAACTTAAACATTATTTTTACTTCTTGCTCATGTGTCCTTACTTGCTGATATATTTGTTTACAGCTGATGAAATAGACAGCTTATGAAGTCACAGACACACGGATTGGAAAATGGATGTTGTATGTTATGTTCTCAAACACATCGTTCTTTAAATTATTGCACATGCAGCGTATCACTAGCAAGAACTCTGAAACATTTACATGTGAATTTTAATAATAATCAATATAATTCTTATTTTTGTGGATACATATTGTTTCATTTTTTTTTACATTCATTTGTTATTTTTAACACACTAGTCTACATCCTGGGAAGAACCAGTACTTACAAGCGATCATTTGACTCTGTGATATTTCAGTAAAGGATTTACTAGTCTTTTTAGATTTCAGAGTTATTGCACCTTGCTGGTGTTCATGCAGAATTTTTAGTGCGATGTGCGTTGATATCTTATGTCCATACATACAAATCCGTCCAGTTCCGTTCATGTTTGTTTATCATCCCCATGTTTGTAAAGAATCATCATTGTCATGTTATTCAACCCCATGTTTGTAAAAAAATCATCATCGTCATATTATTCATCCTCATGTTTGTAGAGAAATCATAATGTTTTTCATCCTCATGTTGAGTAGAGATATCATCATCATTATTTTTAGCTCACCTGTCACGAAGTGACACGGTGAGCTTATGTGATCGTGTGAAGCGTGCGTGCGTCCGTACGTCCGTCAATAATTTGTTTGTGTAGACAGTAGAGTCACAGTTTTTATCCAATCTTTATGAAATTTGGTCAGAATGTTAATATTGATGAAATCTGGATTGGGATTGTATGTGGGTCATCTGGATTCAAAGTCTAGGTCACTGGGTTAAATCATAGAAAAAATTTGTGTAGACGATAGAGGTCACAGTTTCCATCAGATCTTTATGAAACTTTGTCAGAATGTTTATCTTGATGAAATCTGGATTGTGATTGTATTTGGGTCATCTGGGGTCAGAAACTAGGTCACTAGGTCAAATCATAGAAAAACCTTGTGTAGACAATAGTTTTCATCTGATCTTAATGGAATATGGTCAGAATGTTTATCTTGATAATATCTGATTTTGGATCGTATATGGGTCATCTGGGGTCAAAATTTAGGTTTTCATCAGGTGAGCGATTCAGGGCCATCATGGCCCTCTTGTTTATTCTAATGTTTGTAGAGAAATCCTTTTGCATGATTATATCACCAACTGTTTGTAGTTATATCACAATCATGTTTGTAGTTATATCACAATTATGTTTGTAGTTATATCACAATCTGTGAAGTTATTTCACCATCATGTTTGTAGTTATATCACCATCATGTTTGTAGTTATATCACCATCATGTTTGTTGTTATATCACCATCATGTTTGTAGTTATATCACAATCATGTTTGTAGTAATATCACTTTCATGTTTGTAGTTATATCACAATCATGTTTATAGTTATATCACAATCATGTTTGTAGTTATATCACTATCATTTTTGTAGTTTTATCACCATCATATTTGTAGTTATATCACAATTACGTTTGTAGTTATATCACCATCATGTTTGTAGTAATATCACAAGCATGTTTGTAGTTATATCACCATCATGGTTGTTGTAATATCACAATCATGTTTGTAGTTATATCACAATTATGTTTTTTTATTATCGTAACATGTTTGCAAGCAAATAATCTTCTAATGTCATCTTTCTGATTTTTGAATTAACATAATAATCATGTTTGTAGTAAAACAATCATGTTAACTCATTTTTGTAGTTATGTTGTTTATCATCCTCATACACATGGTGTTTAAAGCCCTCATGTTTGGAGTTAAACAATCATGTTTACTCATTTTTGTAGTTTTCATGTTGTTTATCATCCTAATACCCATTGTGTTTATCGCCCTAATGTTTGTAGTAAAACAATCATGTTAACTCATGTTTGTAGTTATGTTGTTTATCATCCCCATACACACTGTGTTTATCACCCTCATGTTTGAAGTTAAACAATCATGTAAACTCATTTTTGTAGTTATGTTGTTTATCATCCTCATACACATAGTGTTTATCGCCCTCATGTTTGTAGTAAAACAATCATGTTAACTCATTTTTGTAGTTAGTTGTTTATCATCCTCATACACATAGTGTTTATAGCCCTCATGTTTGAAGTAAAACTATCATGTTAACTCTTGTTTGTAGTTATGTTTATCATCCTTATACCCATTGTGTTTATCGCCCTCATGTTTGAAGTAAAACAATCATGTTTACTCATTTTTGTAGTTTTCATGTTGTTTATCATCCTTATACCCATTGTGTTTATCGCCCTAATGTTTGTAGTAAAAAAATTGTATTTCTCATGTTGAAGTTATGTTATCATTCATATCTCCACCATCTTCGTAATAAAATTTATCATGTTTGTCAATCGCCTACATTTTTTATACCACAGCTACATTTTGTTTATCACGCTCAAGTTTAGTTATCATATTCCAGATACTTAACCTATAACAATTCATAATTTCATGTAAATTTCTATGATGTAAGTTACAACAATGTTTGTGTTCTTATTTAAGCATAACATTTAAACCGCGACATTGAAAGAAGAAAACACAATTTTGTCCATTGGCCATATTTAAAAATAATATATGCTTTCCTCCAACCAACCATAGTAACATACCAATCCAAACCTGGGCTTTATGTGTCTTCAGCAAATTATCAAAATATAATTTCAATTTAAAACAAACTGACACACTGGAATAACTAAGGGTCCAGAACTGCACACAAGTTCCTTCAATGATGGGCTAATATTTAAACCATTGTACTTGAAAACAATTTCAAACTGAAAAACAAAATAGAACTTATTATTAAAAAACAACAACTGAATCAAGCCAATAACTAAAATATACAGCAACAAAAAACAAGCAGTATATGTTGATATACACCTACTTATTTGTTGGCTGTGATTGTTTCTATATCAATGTTGTTGTTTTATGTGTGTGTTTTTGTATAATGCTGATTTTGATGTTAAAATAAGCAAATCATACCAAAACCCTTCCAGACTATACAAATGTTGCACTTTCAAGTAAGATGTTATATTGTTTATTCATTTAGAGAATTGAGTCCTGATAAGTAAGTGTAAGCCATTTTATAATTCTTTACAATTTGAAAATATAACCTTGTTTCTAAAATAGCTGCCATGCGGCTTCAAAGCGCAGTAGGGGGCATTGTGTTTCACAAACACAGCTCTTGTTTTTATTTGAGTTTGATATCTAGAACATATGAACCAAATACAACCCTGTTGAATGTGGTAATGTCATGGCAACTACGTTCTGTACTAGTAAGTAGTCCTTGTATGTATGTCTTATTAGAATGCCATACACAGTTAATATCGCAAAAGCAAGTACAGTAAATTAACACCGTCATCAACTTTTGAGCAAGCAATGGAACGGACACCTGATTTCATGTTAGCAGTGGACGTTCAAACACAACTTCTTACACTATGTTGCCCCGTTCGAATTCAATGAGATATGACGTCTTTTAGGGAAGGTACACTGGCTTTTGTGCAAGTTTCTTTGGATGCTTGTTCAGTTTTATAAAGAATGTCCAAATACCAATATTTCAAGCAATGACAATTATAGTTGTTTGAGCGACCTCTTAAGCAGGGTAGTTACTTAAATTAAAGATATTGCGTGAAAGATGGTCAATAAAAAAGCAGTATACTGACACACAGAGAGTAAGTGGGCTCCTTTTTCCGTATTCCTTATTCGAATAAGGACTAAAGAACAATTCCTTACTCCTTATTGAAGCCAAATATATTTGATATTTTTTTTTACGAAAAATAAAACATTGCATTCGTATGTTAATCAAAACAAAATAACTATAATACAATAACTTTATGTATTACGATATATATTCATGTTTCTTCTTCGCGCTAACAAAGGATTTCTTGTTTAAACCGACATGTTCTACTTCGAATATTAACTTCACATCAACCAAACCTAAAACCAATAAAATAAGTTTACATTTTTGTTATATAATGTAATCTAGTTCATTTCAACATTTTTTTTTTTAATTAAGGCTTCAGTTCCTTTTTCGCGACTGAATAAGGAAAAATGAACCAGTTTCTTATTCCTTATTCAAGCCATTAAGGAACTAGCATTTTTTTTTCTAAAAGGGTAAGTTTAAATGAACCAACGTGTACCACATATAAAGATAAATCATGTATATGTAGTTTGATATTACAAAATATATATTGCAATACATTTCGTCTTTGTTTTACTCAATGATAACCCAGTTCCTTTTTCGCGACTGAATAAGGCAATAGGAACCAGTACTTTGTTCTATATTCAAACCGAAAAGGAACTGACATTTTCTGGCTTAAACATTAATTAGAATGACCAGAGAGACCCACATACCAATGAAAACCATTGTATGTGTAGGCTGAGTATTAAAAGTATTAATTGCAATTGATTTCTACTGAGGTGTGTTAATAGAATACCCAGTTGCTTTTTCGCGGCGGAGTAAGGACAAAGAAACAAGCTTCTAATTCCTTATTCAAACCGAAAAATGAACTGGCTTTTTCTTACTTAAAAATAAATTTGAACTGGTTCCTTATTTATTATTCAAGTCGAATAACAAACTGACATTTTCTTACAAAAATAGTAAATTTAATTGAAGCAAAGCAAACGATAAATCAATCAAAATCATTGTAAACATTTGTTGGGTATCAACAGTATTTATTGAAGTACATTTCTACTTAGTTTTTAATTATAAACCAGCGTCTTTTCTTGGCTGAATAAGGGAAAAGAATCAAGTTGCACTGACGTCGGAAAAAGGCGTCGGAAAACAAGTTACCACCGAGGCAAGGGCCATTGTGTCGGTCCCCTCGATCTTTTATCGTGTGACAATGTTGATGATCGCCGGATGTACCGCTGGCATCCAAGAGCGAGAAAACGCGTTATCGGAGATAGCAAATCTGTTTTAATAAAAACACCCTATTACAGCATATTTATGCATTGGTTTTTATTATTGAAAAACAAAAGAAGCATGAAGGCAGTAATAATACATTAGAGTCATCTAAAAATTCGACCCTCTCGAATCCGAGCCAAACGACAGAAATGTGAACGAGTGTATAGTTAAAAAAAGAAAGAAGAAAATTGGTCCTTCGTTGAGACTTCGAGCCAGCCGAAATTCGAGCCAAGCTTGTTCTAGCCAAAGAGAGTCGACTGTACGAATAGGTGTAGTCATACCTTGGGAGCACTCGAAAGACATCGTGTATTCTGGTTTTAATCACGAAAATAACTGAAATAGCTTTATGATCCTCCAGTAGCAAAATTATCGGTGTACATTTTCTGTTTGTCTTTGCCTTTGGACATTTGTCCATTTGTTGGTTGATTTCATTGATTGGGTTAGGTAAACTAAATACTTAATTGACACCTTTATATTTGTCACTTAAGCAATAATTAAATTAAAAGTGTATCATGCCATATTCGAATACAGAAACAGGTCGATGGAACAGAAAGCGTCATTATTGGTCACAGCACTGATATAGCAAACACGTGAGAAGTAAAAGTTCACTGTATATAATTGTAAAAAATAACAATTTCAATGTATATGATTAATCACAAAACACAAATAATGTATATGTATGTATAACAGTATATACTGTACAAGTATGCAAAAGTGCATACACATATATATTCAATAGTAATGAAAACGGTACAACAAAACGTATAAATATGTACACGTGTATAACAGTATGAGCTGTACAAAAATGTAATGCACAAAAAATGTGCAAAATGTATAAGTAAATAGCAAAATTCATCAATTTACAACATGAAAATCTTTGTAAATAGATTGCAAATCAAATATAAATGTTTATGAGCCTCACTCGGTTAAAAGGGGATTTAATCCAAGAGCGTAAAGTGTCTTCCCTGAATAGTCTGTGCAGTCCGCACAGGCTAATCAGGACGACACTTTCCGCCTAAACCGGATTTTCTTCAAGAAGGGTTTTCATTTAAACGAAACAAAAAATAAAAGCGGAAAGTGTCGTCCCTGATTAGCCTTTGCGCAATGCACATGCTAATCTTGGACAACAATTTACGCACACGCATTAAACCCCCTTTTCAAAGAGCGAGGCTCATAAGTATATAAATAGTTTGCAAATGTATATTTACAAATGAAAGACTCACGGGCGAGTGAGGTGCACTTTGTTACGCGACAAAGGTCGCTGTGTTTCTATATTTACAAGGGCAATTAATAATTTTATCGTAAAACAGGAAAATCCGGTAAACCCGTTTTTAACATATATACACAAATATCACAAATATTTCTTTTCAAAACGAAGTTCACATACGAGTGTTTTGTCTCTCCGTCTTGTTGCTAAGTATTTTTAATTGTATACCAAATTTGTGTAAATAATTTTTATATAACAATTTCAGGTCACTTAAAATTGAGTAAAATAATACATTGTACACGTAACACCAGATCAGTATGACATCGTATTCGTTACGACGCTATCTGACGTCACAAGTTAAGTTTCCAGATCTTGAGGACGTCGACGACCTCGCTGACGGAAGGCCGGTCAAGAGGGTTCGCCTTCCAGCACTGCGCATACAGGTCCTTGTAGCTGAGCTCGAACGGATCCGTCTCCGCGGGGTTCACATCCGGTGGCCGAAGACCGTTAGCGACCACGCCGAAAATTACGACATGCTGGTTCTGGTTGACGAATGGCGTCTCGCGGCTCTTTAGTTGCCAGAGGGTGATTCCAAACGAGTACACGTCTGCTTTGAACGTCGGAGGCTCGCCGCGTAGCAGTTCCGGTGCGCGATAAGCGAATGTTCCGGTAAGGATCGACCGGTTTGTGGGACTCACTATGCCGGTGTCAATTTCCACCTTTTGCGAGCAGCCGAAGTCGCCCACTTTGCAGTTGTCGTCGTCCGTTATAAGAATGTTCGCGGGCTTCAGGTCCAAATGCGCCACCTTGTGCTTGTGAGCGTACGCTAGCGCGCTGGCGATCTGGATCGCGAACTTCAAGCGTCTCTCGTTTGAAATGACTTCTTCGGAGTCATGGAGAAGCTTGTACAGGTTCGAGCACCCGACGTACTCCATGATGATCCAGGCGCCCTCGTCAAACTTGTCGATGTGCGTGGCGGCCATGGTCCTCACGATGTTCGGGTGGTTGAACCTCATCACATGCAGCTCCGCCTTAAAACTCTCGATCTGGGCGGCGGGATTCTTCGTGTACTTGTGCATCACCTGAACATCATACGATTGCCAGTTACTAGTATCTGGTCATAACACAAATATAAACATTGCCCCAAGCAATTTAAAAGGTTAATAAAAAAAGTCGATGCCTTCAAAATCCAAATAGTTGTTTATTGCCCGATAAACAACGAACAGTCAAATATTAGTAAATAAATATGAAAAATTATGAAATATAAACTAACATCACGTGAGTTATTTACGTCCAACATACCGGTAGTATCGAACGGTACATTCAGAAAAAAACTTATGCTTGTTTTCTTACGATAGTGGCTTAACTCCATAAATGACTAATACTCGATTGGTCAATACTGCTCGTCTTGACTATTTTAACATTAAGTGCCTTATGAGTAACTAGAATTGTCCAGCGTTTGGCTTTATAATTTTTCAAGTGAGGACTTGAGAAAAAAAGATCGTGTACACGTGTACTCACTTTTATTGCGACCTTTTGCTTGGTGAAAATGCCCAGATAGACGGAGCCAAATCCGCCGGCGCCCAAAACACGTCCTAGTTCAAAGTCGTCTTTGTTGATCGTCTTCGATGCGATAAAGTCGTCGCGAAACAGCGACTCTGGCATTTGACAGTCACGAATAAGTGTATCACTGTCGGTTAATATTCGAGGCGGAGTTTCCGCCGATTTGCTGTCTGTGCCACTTCCGGAAAGACTTAAATTTTGGAAACTGTCAATAAATCCAAACTTCGTGTGCTTTAGTAGCAGACGACACACTTTTGAACTTTCGTGCGTCCCACTGTGTACGGAACTGACGTTAACGTTGTTGTTGTTGACGTCGGTTTGCAGCGCAACGCTAGAGTGTTGCCGCTGTAGAGTAAGGCGAGACTTTTGTCTCTGTAAACAACTATGTTTGTTAATATTCCGCAATGTAGATTGTCTATGCAAAATTCCTCGGGAATTTTGCCTTTCCAACATTTTGCACAGTTCGTTTGATGTGTTCGATTTGATTTGGCGTGTCCCGTTTAACGTCCACCAAAGTGTAACAACACACAATAACAAAATGATTATTATCCTTAAGCCTTTGCAGCTTTTAATTTGCTGTCCGATGTTTGAGTGAGCGAGCTCAGCCATATGTATTCGTGCTTTTTTAGACCGGTCGATACGCAGAAAGTGGTTTTTGATTTCGATAAATATTTTCAATCAACTAACTGTTATAAAAAGCCGCAAAAAGTCGATTGAAAAAGGTGTCATAAGCATATGCACAATTAATTAATATCGATTTATGAGTTGGACAACCGAGTTTCTGTATTTGTTAATACCTATCATAGGTCAGAAATAGATACAGTTAGATTTGCTCGGCACCCAGTCAACGGTTACCGTAACTTGCTTGTTCGCGAAGTGTTGCCCATCATTCTACTGATCAAACCAGAAATTCCCACTGCACGAAGACAATAGTTTATTTAGCATGTTTAGCAATGATTGATTATATGTGCGTTGGTATAGCTTTGTTTGGACATTTTTATTTGAAAAGGACCTAACACCAACGTATTTAAATCTCCAATCGTTACTAAGACCTACAGTTTACCGTTACCTGTTTTACACAGGTTTTACCCGCACGTGATAATCTTTTTAATACCTAAAGGTATTGCTCGCATAAACCTTTTTCATGAAGCGGGAATGTTATTTCCAACCCAATGCTGACCGTCTTACTAACAAATAAATAACAACAATAAACCTAACTACAGAATAAAAGAATGTCTGGAGTTGCCTTCCCCAGACGCTACGTTATTGGCATGAAATAGGACGGAAACCATACAAAATATAACACACCTGAAAAGTGTTTAATAGGATTTTTGGCTTTTGATTGGTGTTGCCACCGGATTGAACTCTGCTTCTTAAAGTTCTTGTGCAGAATATTACAAGAAAAGGATTGAGTGGATACATTTTGATTCAAAGAGAACTCTGAAACAATTTGCAAGACTCACATTTGAGTCTTCAATATTTACGGAGTTATTGCCCTTTGTTTTTCTTTCTTGTGCCGATCACAATTCGAAAACTATTGTGTTCCAACTTTATATTTGTTGATAGTGGCATCTAAATGAGAAGCAGAGTACATGTACAGTAACTCTTCTATGTTATTTATGTAGTTATTGCCCTTCGAGCCAACGAGACTCGAAGGAGTTCGCTTGTGCGTATACTTGTGTGGAGTATTAATCGAAAAATATGCAAGGGAATTAAATTAATATTTTCATATATTAATTCATATGGTAATGATTGAAGAGTACAAGGTCCCTAAATATGCTTTCGCAATTAACGGGTTTATAACCAGCTGTTGATTTTTTTTTAGCGAATTGTAACTCTATTGACATTTGATAGTTTCATTTGTATGCCCAAAGGAGTGGCAGGTATTCAGTGTTGAACGTGTCCGTCCTTACGTCCTTACGTCCTGACGCTTCTTTTTTCAAACTATCTACATGGTGGACGTCACTCAACCTTCACAGTTGAATGACCGTAATAGCCCCGTCACACTGGACTGGCGTCCTTACGGCGACCTAAGACTGTGTTTCTGGAAATTTCTGATTGTCGTAGTAAGGACGCCAATGACTTTTTCGGTAAAAATGCTGTTTTTCGCATTCCCGTAACACCAGCGTCCTGGTTTATGGCGTTCTGCGCGTCCTCACGGCGTCCTTAATACGTCCCTCGCGACCTTACCACTTTCGTACTGCGTCCTTACGGCGCCCTAAAGACGAACTGGGGTCGCAGTAGGAACGCCAAAGTCGTAGTAAGGTCGCAATAGACGCCGTAAGGACGCAATGAAGTCGCAGCAAGGACGCCATTGTCGTTCTGAGGACGCAATAGACGTACAAAGGACGTACTTAAGTCGCAATAAGGTCGCCGTACGGTCGCCTTGCAGTCAATGATCATTTTCTGTGGGTTTGAGCGGCGACCACACGACGTCCATGGCGATCTTACAGCGACCCTACCACGTCCTTACTATGACTTTTGCGTCTCTACGGCGTCCCTACGACGTCCTTAACAGAACGCCGTAAAACGCCGAACTTCGGCGACCACTTTGAACATGTTCAAAGTGGTCGCCGTGGGCTCGCATCCTGAGCAATTTTCGGCATCCTCACTGCGTCTTATTGCGTCCTTAATTCGTTCCTCCGGCGTCTATGGCGTCCTCACTGCGATCTGGGTCGCCGTAAGGACACAGTAAGGACGCCAGTCCGGTGTGACGGGGGTATAACGTGAAGATTATCGTAGGGAAAGGAATTTTGGCTGCGATCCGTTTTTTTTTCAGAATTATTGCCCTTTGACTGTAGTTTTTCCACTAGAGAATAGTCCCATTTTTTAAACTTCTCTTAAACTACTTGGTGAACCTTGCAAAAACGTGTACGCTGAATGACCTGAATGCGTAGTTGATCGGATTTCTAGCTGCGGCGAATTTCGACAAAATTGTGGTTTTTTATCTGTTAAAACTAAGGAATATATTGTTTTTATTATGTTCAAAATTTGGGTTTTCAACAACTAGTGAACTAATGTGTGGTCTCTTTCATACTTTCAGAGTCGAATTAATGTGCACATGATCGTAAAAAAGGAAGGTTGACTGCGACGAGTATTGACAGAATTACATTGTTTTGTCTGTATTCCATGATGGAATAGTCAATTCCATGATGGAATAGTCACGAACTATTTTTGTAAATCTCCTCTAAATGCTTAGCCGATTTTCCTCGAACTTTCACAGCTGAATGACCTAAATTTGTAGATGACCATTTCGAAACGAAATTTAACCGCGACCAGTTTTGGCTGAATTATGGCCCTTTGTTTTTTTATCCACGTTTAAATATGTAGTGGAGTTGTGTTGTGTTGTGGGGGTATAAGTGTATGTGACACATTTCTAGTTTATCTTTTATTATGATTGAGCGCAATGAGATGATGTGCATAATACATGCATCGCAAATAATCACTTGCGGAAATGGGTTATTGGCCTATGATTGATTTTCTTAAGTGGAGCAATCCTTGTTTTGTCAAGCATATTCTATGCCTCGCAATCAACACTCAAAGATCTATACAAGAATTATCAAAACAAAACAGTTAACTAAAACAATATTTATAATGTACATGCTTTAAACGCTGCTCAACCTGGCACAGTTGTTTGGAGACCACTATCGAACAATCGTCGTTATCTTGTATTCCATCGCATCTTTTGTTTCAAAGAAGCGACATAAAACNAGCAGGTCAAGGGTGAAAGGCCAGACATTCAAAACAAAAATTGCGTCGAGTTCAAAAAGAAGATGTACACTCGCCTGCGGCGAATTTCGACAAAATTGTGGTCCTTTGTCTGTTAAAACTAAGGAATATATTGTTTTTATTATGTTTAAATTTTGGGTTTTTCAACACCTAGTAAACTAATGTGTGGTCTCTTTCATACTTTCAGAGTCGAATTAATGTGCACATGATCGTAAAAAAAGGAAGGTTGACTGCGACGAGTATTGACAGAATTACATTGTTTTGTCTGTATTCCATGATGGAATAGTCAATTCCATGATGGAATAGTCACGAACTATTTTTGTAAATCTCCTCTAAATGCTTAGCCGATTTTCCTCAAACTTTCACAGCTGAATGACCTTAATTTGTAGATGACCATTTCGAAACGAAATTTGACCGCGACCAGTTTTGGCTGAATTATGGCCCTTTGTTTTTTTTTTATCCACGTTTAAATATGTAGTGGAGTTGTGTTGTGTTGTGGGGGTATAAGTGTATGTGACACATTTCTAGTTTATCTTTTATTATGATTGAGCGCAATGAGATGATGTGCATAATACATGCATCGCAAATAATCACTTGCGGAAATGGGTTATTGGCCTATGATTGATTTTCTTAAGTGGAGCAATCCTTGTTTTGTCAAGCATATTCTATGCCTCGCAATCAACACTCAAAGATCTATACAAGAATTATCAAAACAAAACAGTTAACTAAAACAATATTTATAATGTACATGCTTTAAACGCTGCTCAACCTGGCACAGTTGTTTGGAGACCACTATCGAACAATCGTCGTTATCTTGTATTCCATCGCATCTTTTGTTTCAAAGAAGCGACATAAAACCTTTAGATGGATACCAGATTACGCTGTGAAATATATTAAGTCTCTATATCGGTTTATATAATTACACCGTTCATGATACACAGTAAATAAAAAAATAACTTAAAAATGTGGCGAAAACGAAATCCTCTATTTACGGGAAGCAAAACTTGTTTCAGATGTGTGACATACGTGATATTAGTGTGTGTTTCCGTACAGTGCGTCTACTCGACCAACCACACTCTAAATTTCAACTACCGATTGTTATTTGAGAACTATGTCGTCTCGAAAATGGAGTTTCGTGCGAGTGAGTCGTGATTTTATGGATTCTTAATTTTTTAAACTATAATAATACACGTGTAATGAGTCGTAATGTGATGTCACGTAAACGTTTCTATGTGAGAATCAGATTTATTTGTTTCTGAACCTACTATATTTGTTTCAATTTTTAATCTTCACGTCGAAGGCGTTTCTTGTATTAATGCTCTAATACTCTTTATAATCTTAAAATTCAAATCTAAAAACTTCCTTTTAAAAAAAAAACTAAATATATTATTATATGTTATTCAATGCATACGAATGTGTTGATTCGTAGTTTGCGGTTATCTACATTTTAAATGATTTCTTTACCAACAAACGATTTTTTTACCAGTAGTAGTAGTAGTAGTATTTTAATTTTTATATTAAAAAGCTCACATGTAAATTTCATTAAAATGTTTAACTTCTGTTTTCATTTCGGATCTTAGTTTTTGCCTATAGTTTGAGCTATATTTTTTAATAAAACGTATCAAAATCGGCTATCTTAGGAACATAGCAAATACGTCATAACTCATCACGTCATAACTCATACGACTTCAACCCTCCTGCGTTTCAGACTGCACGGACGGCGATAATGTGATGCGCGCGCACGGTGACGCCTGGACGACGGCGGCGGGGTCGTGTGACCGCAGAATCTGCTACGAAAATAAAATGTCGAAAAGGAGATGGCAGATCAATCAAGAGTATGTGTTTAATGATCTTATTAGCAGAATCATATTTATAAGAGCTGAGGCTACATGTATGTGATATCATTTAAAAGAACATGTGAACTGTGTTTGAGCCATTTTTTTTTAAATGTGTGGCCACTTTTCCTAGTTGCGGAAGTCGAATTATTTTCAAGTTTGAAAAATGCTATTTCTGAATCTGCTTTTAAGTAACGGCACAACAATGAATAAAGATCTTTAAAAAAACATAGTTTAGTTGATACATGTTATATATGGATACACCCTTTGTGTATTACATTTCACGCGAGTCACTCGGCGCTTTCATGTGAACAAATCCTATAACTTACCTCGAAAAAGCATAAGATCTACGTTAAAGATATTTTTTAGAAGTTTCAGATGTTTCTAGAATATGTCCAATAAGAATTCATAACTAATGTTCGCCATCTTGCAGCTGCCCGCCGCAGATAGATTACCTGGACAGGATCAACTGTGAGTACCGGAGCAACTCCACACTGGCCTTCCCTAAGTGTTGTCCGTACCTGTTCTGTGAATACCGGGAGACAACCACGGTACCGGGTAAGTTCATATCCATTCTTAATTTGAGACTCGCTTTTGGAAAACCGGGCTGAATGCATGTGCGTTAAGTATCGTCCCAGATTAGCCTGTGCAGTCCTCACAGGTTTATCAGGGACGACACTTTCCGCATAGATTTGATATTCGTTCAGACGAGACTTCCTTTGAACGAAACATTCTTTTGAAGCCTTAAGTGTCGAACTTGTGCGGACTGCACAGGCTTATCTTGGACAACACTTAATGCGCGTGCATAAAGCTCCGTTTTCCCAGAGCGATCATAATTTGTTTGTCCTACCTAAATGTTCTAATATGTCCCAATGCATTACCCATGTCACGGTGCCTATACCACGTGACTTTTTAAGATCTGTGTTGGGAGAATAAAGCGCGACCCAGATAACATGTCTTAGGATGTCTTTTTAAATATTTCACCCTTATTAATGAGTTAAATTGGAGAGCCCGCACATTCGTGAGAGTTTTCTATAGGTATGAACCTACCATGGCATCTGATAAGTTAAGACAAAGCCTAGTAGCTATATCAACCTCTGTTTGAAGTTTTCAAGGTAGGGTTGATCCTATTCCTATTTTGTATCTCTAATTTAACCCTATCCCGCGTTTCAGGGCGTTAATAATAATAGCGTATTCTTAATTTTATTGTGTATGTCCTTTCAACTGTGCACAGGTTTCCGATGTGTTGTTTGTACCTTCAATACATAGGAGACTAAAACGCTGTACCCCATAAGTTGACCGGCAGTATTATATGTACTTTCGTTTTAACTGTTAAATTTTATAATGCCTTTTTCTGCAGAAAACTATCAGGATTTGTCTTACGGATAGATTTATTTCTTGAAAATCATAACACAAAATCAGTTAAAGATATCCTTCAAAACCTCATNTGCATTAAGCCCAGTTTTCACAGAACACGACTCAAATGTTGACTAGTTTGCAACGTTACTTTGAAATGTAGCCCAGTTACTATATCGTGATCAATCGTTGACCAGTTTGCTATCTGAGCTCAAATGTCGACCAATTACTGTTTATAGCGCACATGTACATCATTTTGCTATTGTGAGGAGCTCAAATGCAGACAAATTTGCTGAGATGAGCTTAAACTTAAATACCGGCATTTACTTATAAGTGTATGTTTTCTGGTATTGTGAATGTACATTCTGAACATTCAATAAATTTGAGCGTCATATTTTTCAGGTTCTGTTAGAGATGCTGCAAGCGCATATACTCTAAGAAGATCGTTGGATGTTGTGACATTTATATAAGAAACTAATGGGATTTTAATGACAAAAAATACGAGTCCAGCATAACGTCTTCAACATGAGCGACTACTGTGGCATTATATAACTAATTAAGTATTATTATGAAATTATATTTTGTTGATTTGTCTACTTTTCAAATGCGTATTTTTATGTATAGACTTCTGGAAATGTTTTCGTCTGACGAGTCGTTTGAATGCTGGATAACATGTACTTAAGTATCAAGATTATGTTATAATTACGAAATTTAGCTTCTTATATTTTTAATGGTGAATATTTATAGACTTTTTACGATTTTCACTCACACAGGTTTCCTCTGAGAAGGACATATAAATGTGTACACAACACATTCACGCTGGAACTTGTGGGGTCAAACTGTAATATGCAAGCACGGCATATGTGCTCAACGTAGTTAATCAAGAGGGGTAACTGAACAGTGGTTCGAGACAAAATCACAACATCGGTTAGTTCCCTTGTAGTTGGACGGACTTTAGCCACTGTTGTGACAGAAGGCCTTTTTAGAAATCTTCTGCAGCCAAAACGTAAACGGAAAATTAAAAATAAGTCATCAACATCATAAATAATAAAATGAACTCTCGAATAAATCATCAGCGCAGCGTGTGTAATGATGGCAGAGAATTTATACTTGTAACTTGTAAGTGTTAGCTCTGAACCCAAGTACACATCAGCGAAGGTGTTTATTAGCTGTTCAATTCAAATTATAGGACAGTAAGTGCGTATATTGAAATCATGGTATGAAATTAATAGTAATGCCGTCTTTGCCACATTAAATTATGAACGCGTGTTCCGGTGCGTTACATCAACATACATGTTAACAAATCTTTTTTTGTACTCAACATTTTTGTAGGCTCTGAGTACCAGGGCTAGGTGAACGTTTGGGGACATGCGAAAACTGTATAAACAACCAAACAACCAGAAGACCCGAACCCGAACGCAGCATAATAACGTCTAGATCTGATTTAAATCGTAAAACTGATAGCAAATAATATGCATATCAATATAGATTTGATATTTATGAAATTGGGTGCCAGCAATATTTTAAAATGAAGAATAAAAAATGTGTTACAAGAATTTGTATTTTAAAATATGCTTAATGTAAATGTATAATAATTATATATATTTGCTTTCCATTGTGTTTTAGTAATATTTGTATCTATATATTAAAACCACCATGAATATGTTAAGAACATTCTCCATACGTATATATTTCGCAAGTTTATCACATCACATTTCCATTTTATGCTATTTAAATGTATTTATTTTACGGCCATCAACTGATTGTTTTTGCCAATAAATTTGTTAAATTTGACCGCCCGTCCATTCGTCTGTCTATTCGTCTGTCTGATGATATAGAATTTAAATAATGTTCGCATCATAGTTGTTTTGGCAAATTAACATGGCCTATGGCATCATGGCTAGATAATCATGCATCAGACCGATACAGAGTTGTTTGCTGGCCGACAGAAACAATATATCGAAAATATTTATTTCGTATATCTATCATTTGAAACATGTGTATTTGTAATTGTTATAACATAAGTGTACCCCATCTATACGCTATTCAAATGGTTCAAATTGTTGATGAATCAACTTTTTATGTTTTTAAGCATCTGTTATAACATAATTATAACATAACAACAATGCGTATATTGAAGACACTATTAGCATTTAAAACAACACAATTAATAATCAAAACAACAACTCATAATATATAAAGATATAAAAAACGAACACTATCAAACTATAGACTCCTGAACGTTGTCCACAGGTAAAGGCACGGAAGTTGACTTATTGTCGAACGATCTTCCTTCAAAACCACCGTTGTCATGGTAACGCAGAGTGGTTTTACCCAAGTCGTCATGACTAACATCTCCGCTTTTCGGGTCACGAACTTTCTTCAAAGGATAAGGTCTTTCGTGGAATTTCTTTTCTTTCCCTTTGTAGTTAAGACTAGAAAATTTAAGCAAGAGTCCCTTCGGCTTCGACATGAGCTTCCGGAATTTCTTTTTCTCCTTTTTAACTTCGAACGTCTGCATTGCACTTAAACTCACGTCGGTCTCGCTGGCAACCGACGGATCGTTGAGCGTGGAAAACGAAACGTCATTTGCGGAGAATTCCTGCTCCATGGCTTCTAGCCAATGCATAATGTTTTCCGTTGAGGATTTCTTGTCGGGAATGTTGAAGGATTTCAGAAGATTCGCCGTCTGCGACGGAGGCCACGTCGCGGCACCGTCCGATGACGACTCTGACGACTCCGACGTCCACGAACCAGAGTCTCCCATGGAATAATCGTTAAAACTGAGGTAATCCGAACTAGACACGTCCGTCGCGTAGCCGTCTCTGGGGTTCAAATGTTTCGGCCGTCGGTTGGCTTTCTCCGCACGAGCCCTCTCCTTACGCCATCGACGTTCATCACGTTCGTTGTACGTCGAGACGCTGGACGTATCTGACGTGACAGAGGGGTAGAGTTCCGAGGAGTCCAGCGAATAATCCATGTTTCGATGATGTCTGTGACGCGCATGATCACGATTTTGATAATGGCGATGGTGCGAATCGTAATCACGCGGTTGGTGACCTTGACCTGAGTGACCTTGATGACGATGTTCATGAACGTGTATGCTGCGAGGATCTCGGTTTAGCTGCCTTTGTTCCCTGTATGGGTCCTCAAACCCGTTGTACCCATAATGCTTCCCGCTTCCGATCAACGTGTTTGTGTTTCTGCTGTATTTACTTTGCGACGACTCCAAGGTTAAATTGCTGGCTTTCGTAAGCGTAGACGCTTGCGTTTTGTTGTTCTTTTTTGGTAACGTGTCGTGTTTGCTTGTGTCCGATATGATAATAGTTGGTTTTACAGTAGCTATACGATTATGCTTAAACTCAGGTAGGTGTTCTTTGGAATTTCTCATATTTACTGGAGATACCGATTTAGCTCTGTTGGAAATAGGGTCCACATTTGCCTTCATGCCTAAACTGCCACTTTTGTTACTGCTATCAAACGACACTTCCTGACTTTCCCCTGAGTTTTTGTGACTCCGGCGCCTCGACGACAAAGTATGGCTGCTGGGAGTGTGCTGAGAACTCACCGAGAGATTAACCTGTGATCGTATGAATCCTTGATTGACGTATTCCTGCGCGGAACCGGTGAACGCCGACGACGACGTGGAACTACTAAGCGTCGGCGGCCGGGAGCGGCGACCGACCTCCACAGGGTGAGGAGCGGAGTCTACAGTCAATGTTACCGTGTTGACATGCGCAATAGCACCATCCGGAAGTTCGCGCTCGTAAAGCACGTGGTCGCTGGCATCAGCGTTATTTACTGCGTTGCGATTGTCTTGTTCGTTCTTTTGAAACAACGTTTCTTCTTTTAATTCCGGATTGTTAAAAGCGTCACTTAGGATATCGGATTCAATATTAAATATGCACCCACAGCTGGCAAATTTCAGTATTAATCCGATGACGAAACACAATATCACAATTAGCACAACCAGAAGTTTGTACTGATCCCCGTTCCCATCGTCCGCGGTTAACATCCAGTAAAAACTTAGAGCGAGATTTTCGATCAACATCACAGAATAATAGAGCACGTATGAGCATTTCACACCGGTATACCCTTGGCCGATCATGTCAAAAACATTCACGAATGAGATGAAAATTGCATTGGCTAATTTGCGGAATATTGCATCCGATGAGCACGAGAAGTTGCACACTTCTATGAAAAGATGGACGATGAAATGTAATGCCAATGGAAGCACAATCCAATACGTCTTTGCCACAGTAAACAGCACTATGGCTTCACCTCGAGCTACCAGCATTAATAACGTGCTAAGCGCTAACATAAAAGTACCTACTCGAAAACGGTTTTTAATGGTTCGAGTGTCCGATTCAGATGACTCGTAAACTTTACTTCCGGTTCTAAATGTTACCATGGCAACGGAGGCTGAGATCATTGAAAATAAAACTGTGACAACACTCAAAGCGCTTTTTGATTCGTTTACAAACATACTGTACACTAACGTAATGCTAAACGGAAGACTCTGGAATCCTGAGTGAAACAGGCGCATGCGCAGAAAATCTAACCAATCGCTTTCGTCGTACAAAATCCACAGCTTAAACGAGCGCCATAGCAGTCCGATTTGGAAGGAGTGGAACCCAATACAGACAGCTTTGCCACATCCTTTTCCGGTGAAATCCTTCGTTCGAGTGACCTGAATGGCCGACACGACATTTATTAAAATTAGAGGAGCCATTACAAGGGCTAGTAACACGACGAACAGCGCTTCCGATTCCCCGCTCTGCGTACCGACGACACAAAGTTGCAAAATCGTCTCCAAAAGGAAACTTCCGCCGCTCGCGATCAGGTATACCGTTCCCATAACACGCACTGGGGTTTTTAGTCTGCATGAAATGATGTCAAGATGCAGCCGCTCGCACTTCCGGTCATCGAAACGACGGACCCGAAGACCCGCAGACCGGCATGTTTATCGTCAGCGTAGTGGCGTGGTGACGTTGAATGACAACGGAAACGTCAGTTCTGCAAGAAGAAGAAACACGGGATTATTCATTTATTTATATGAGTTTCGTTCGACAGCGACAGACGTTGGAGAATAGTAGCAATTCCTGAGACCTATTAAAAGATTTCAGACGTTGTGATGTTTGAATGGATTTCAAGAGGAAATAATTATGAAAACAACGAGAATACAATACACCTGAACCTAACACTTTTTTTGAAAATATCATATTCACTTTATCTGTTGGACTCATTTTACAATGTATGTTGGTTTTAATGACCCAACCGCTCACACTTATTTGCTATAGTAACATTTTATATCAATATTTTAAGTGTTAAACCTATTTATTTGTAATTGAAAATTATACTCCATGATATATCCAAGAATACACACTATTTCGTGTGACTGTATCACGTGGTCATGTTACGCACGAAATGAGCTTAAAATAAATAAACGTAAAACTTGAAAAATCACAGTTTACACCGCCATTTCAATATTCACAGTCCCACAGGTTTCGAGGCTTATCTTTACCCCCAAACATGCATCACAGGTCGGAATGAACAAAGGGTGAATATGGTAAGAGAGATAAAATTCTGACATATCGATCGTAAAGCACTCGCGAGTAATTCATGTGCAAAATTCGAAAATTCGCATAAAAGGCTCACAAACGTGCTATCGAGTTATGGAAGGTAATTATGGGAAGAAAGGCCGCCATGTTTAAGCGACATACTGAATTTTAAATTAATAGCGCCTGACAACCAAACAAGAATACACCAAACAGCTCATATATTCGCGTTAAATAATTTAAAGGAAAATATATCAGGTCCACGAGTGAACGAATACGTTATACAGTTGTGATGTTCAATAAATATGCATATTTAATGCCAATGCATGTTGCAAGGAAAATGTATCAGGTCTAAGATTATATGAATACGTGATACAGATTTGATGTTCAATAAAAATGCATATTTAATGCCAATGAATGTTGCAAGGCATAACAAGTGAGAAGCTTCAGCTTATCGTTTATTTTTGAAATGCTAAACATGCAATACATGATTAATATGCACTTTTTCTGTTTTCGGTGCCATGAATAACACGAAATACTAGCAATGCGATTTCTGACACCTTAAGGCACCTTTGCGGGCCGAACACTGACAGACAGACAGACAGACTTTATCTATACATAAGTACATCGTCTTAATACACAAATATACACATTATTTTCTATCACGTGAATACTTATTTCAACATAACAGTACATAACATAAATGGTCATTTAAGAATACAAATATAAATAAACACAATCAATTGCATAAATACGTAAATTCTATCAAAGCGGTAATGAAATTACACACAGCCGGTTGCTTCAATAGATCACATTTCTTTAGAAGGATTCACCTTAAATAATAATGGACACTCGGACACCGAACTTAAACTAAATGCATAAAAATGTCAGACTTTATTGATATCAATAGTGTCATACTCAATACCAAACATCTTCTATGTGACAAAATGCACGACGTTCGATAATGAGATAAAACTCGAACATATAGTATAAGATAAACATTCGATCAATGATACCAAAGTTCGTCATGTGCTGTCTCGCTCATGTGCACAATAAAATCTTGTAACATACAGTGCACGTATACATGTACATGTAGCTATATACTATCTGTTCAACAATTCTGATATGTAAGTATATGTCATCAGAAACAGCGTCCTACTAACACTCGGAACAGTCGTATTTATCGAAACTTTTGATGACACAAGGAGACACTTGGCTTACAGAATAAAAGAAATCTTGACGAGCAATGCGCCTTAAAAGAATTTGCTTCTAAACAAACAATAATTATTTCATTATCAGCCAATGTCACTCATATTGACTTCAACGCATTTAAACATTATCATAAGTAAATAAATGCTTCAATTTTGGCAATTGCTAATTAGGACAGAACGTTCGATTTTTATGTTTCGGTCATAAAATGCAGTCAAGATTTATGGTTAACGTCACAATTGAAAAACTGTCAGTGTACAAATTAAAAAAGCGATTATCTTGTCCAGTTACACGAAGAGTGCTTCACATTTTGTAATTTGATTTTAAGGAATGCAGTGTACTGTCAATTTCTTATGCGTTTGTGTTGTTCAGAAACGATTATCTGAAAGATGTCTTTAACTTAAGCTCCTCTGGCTAATTGACGGGAATGTTTAACGAAGGCATTTGCTCTCCTTAATTTGAAATCAGAATATATAAATATACAAAAATATGGAAAAATATTTGTCGGGGTTCTCTTATTGCAATTGACTAAAGATATTGGCATTCACATTCAACAGATTAAAACACTTAATCTTTGTGAAATTGATGATGACGATGATGGGGAGGAGGGGGGGGGGGGGCAAATTNGATGATGATGATGATGATGATGATGATGATGATGATGATGATGATGATGATGATGATGATGATGATGATGATGGTGGTGATGATGATGAAAAAACAACTGACATAACCAAAAGCAATCCTTGCAATTCTTACGGCAGTAAAGCTTAGATACAGTGTGATAATGCCATCAATGTTTATAATATAATTAATCAGCATAACACGTTACATTTCAACGTCGAAACGACGGATATTTTTCATTTGTCCTTCAAGACATTTTGTAGAAAAATATCAGACAACCTTGCACTAAAACTATATCCTAAGTACAGACACCTCAGATCGATGCTTACCGATACACACCGGTACATTCACTTCACATCACATATTCATCCACTTAATTATTTGCCATGCATGTCACCAAAACGTTTTCAACATGTGCCTTATAATAGCAAGAAAACACCGCGAAAATACGTTAGTCCGAGGTATCCAATGTTATCAGCTTGATTTGTCCACCACTGCTTTCTTGTGTAATTCCTTAAACATCAAAGATTCCCCAAGTGGGAAGCTCAATGTAATTGCTGTGCTCACGCGGGACATTACTGTGGTCCCTATTTTCAACTGTTTACCTGGTATCGATCTTGTGTCAGGTAAACACACTGTCTGTTACAGACGACATGCGTGAAAAGATCAATGGAAAAATGCATGTCTCTCATTGCTTTACCGGGAGTAGAGTATTTAACTTTTTTATATGTAAAAGTGAAAGGTTTCTTTTTATGCTGATGTAGTTATTTCTAGTAGTGATATTATGAAAACTGTGGTTTCTTGGTAATTGTGGTTGTATTAGTTGTAGTAATGGTGACGGTGATAGTAGTAGTAGTAAGAATTAGTAGATGTACGAATGTCGATAGTTGTTTCAGGCGCAAAACACTGTACTAGATTAATAGAAGACATAGCGTCTAAGAGTACTAAAAACTAAATCTCAAACTTAGTCCTTTAAAGGGAAATCCATCGATCTGTTCGCCACTATATCAACAATCCGATAAATAATTGAACACTACTTACACCATGTGTCACAACATCGAGTCATAAATCCATAACTAAATAAAGCCCGCTTACCTGGCGTATTTTACAATTTTAATAAATCTATTCACAACACGTCCTATATTAACCTTTTAACGTTTCGGTTCATTATTTCCGAACTAAACAACTTCCATCGACTCAAATAAAGGCAGTTTTATTAAATCTATTCACAACACGCCCTAGAATAACCTTTTAAAGTCTCGGCTCATTATTTCTTAACTATACAACTTCCAACGACTCAAATAAAGGCCCGTTACGCCTCTGCTCTCTCTCTCTCGCTATATCAGATCTCTCACATGTAGTTATCAGACTTTCCAATCTGGCCACTTCAATACGAGATTACATGGGTACCTAATAAGCTATTAGACGTCGTCGCATAACTTACCCGTGTCTTTTCAATTTGCCATACAATGTTATTACTAAACCCGTCAACTGTGTTATCAACTTGACACGCTTTTTGGTTTAAAGGTTTTGAGGCAAAACAAAGTGTTTGACAAATTTAATAAAAGTGGGTCCACATTTTCGGTAGCAAAACTACAAAGTATTTGCCAAAAGTAATTGGAGTGTGTCCATAATGTATAAAAGCAAAACCTTTACTTCAAAGGTCGCTCACGTTCTTAATAATCTGTAATAATTGGAAATTAACATTATCCTTTTTTGCTAGCTGAAGCAAAGCCAAAACCTTGACGGTCAATCAATTGTGGCGTGTTCTGAGAAAACTGGGCAAAATGCTTGTGCGTAATGTGTCATCCCAGATTAGTCTGTGCAGTTCGCACAGGCTAATCCGGGACGACACTTTCCGCCTTAACTGGATTTTCGCTAAGAAGAGACATCATTTTAACCAAAAATTCCATAACAGCGGAAATTGTCGTCCCTGATTAGCCTGTGCGAACTGCACAGGCTAATCTGGGATGACACTTTACGCACAAGCATTTTGCCCATTTTTTTCAGAATACGCCACAATTTGACTCGGGAGTGTCTTAAATAACGTATGGTTCCAATCAAGGTAACAGTTTAACCTAAGGGTTCAAGAGTTCATTCAATATTGAGTATTTTGGACCTCCATAAAATGAACATTACAACATATGTCTTGATACATAATTAACAAGGGTTCATTCAATATTGAGTAAATTGGACCTCAATAAAATGAACATTGCAACATATGTGTTGATACTTAATTAACAGTCCCAATAGCTTGTACGCACGCACTAACCCTTCACACGAAAATAATCTATTAAATACGAAATCAACGCCTTACTCTCGGTAATCGATCTGGCTGATTTTAGTTCACCGATCACGAACAGAGGTAGTTATTTCACCTAATTCTACCGCAATCCAATCCTTTTTATTCCTTTTCTTATTGATCCCGTCGGATTTGTCGAGTTAAATGTTAACGCAAAAAGAGCCTTGCTTTGAGAAAACGGGGGTTAATGAATGTGCGTATAGTGACGTCACACAGGCCGAACAGGCTTAACTGGGACGACACTTTCCGCCTTAACTGGATTGTCGCAAATAAAAGGCTTCCTTTAAACAAAAAATACCATTAAAGCGGAAAGTGTCGCCAATGATTTCGGACTGCACAGGCTAATCTGGGACAACACTTCACGCACATGCAATAACCCCGTTTTTCCAGAGCGAGGCTCAAATATAGCGATGGTTTATCGCGATACGCGAACGTTTTTGCCGCTACTTGATTATTTGTCTTCATTCTTCCTATTTGAGTAAAATACTGAATTACATTTTTATTTAACAAACACACTTATGTGGTGATAATACAAGTATTGCACCTTTCTTGACCATCTGTCTTGTTCATTAAAATAAATAGTAAACTCAAATTGCATGTGCAGTTGAAATTGGTTGTTTGGTTTGTTTACAATTTATAACCTTAAATGTGTAACGCAGCAACTATTAATTTCTATTAAGATTCGCTTTAAGGCGTCATTTGAAACTTAAGTAAAGAAATTCTTACAAGACACTACTTTGTCTACTGTGATTCAATATCTTGAAACACTCAAAGAAACCTCGAACATTTAAGTATGATTATGTAAAGTTATATTCTGCAGTTGCTCTAAAAATATTTCAGAACAAGTCCTCATTTGTGACACAATACAATATGTCATACGAGCATCTATACTTAACCAAAAAAGCTTATCCCTAATTCTAAACCACGCTGATTTTACAGTGTAAGCCATGCACGAATAATGAGACTATACAAATACAGCTCGGCGCGGTAGTAATTTGATAACGGGTTTGAATGCAAGAGTCGGGTTTCTAGCGCCTTGTAAATATCAATTAATGCGACTACATGCGTCCGTAGTATCTATTAAAGCTATTAAAGCTGTATTTATATCACTCACAAAATGAGGTTCTTTTTAAAATGACGACTCGGGTTTTAAGTCCGTACAGTGGCCCATAAACTTAAGAACGTCAATTAAATTTGTAATTTATGTATCTATGTAATGTGAGTCTTTTCTATAATTATATCAGAAAGTCGACTCATCCCTCTAGACTAGTCAACTATTTAAACAGGTTATTAAAACATTAGCCTTATTTGGTTTACAGTTGTATGATTTGAAATGCAAGTATTTGACTACTTGTAGTAGTTGTTGTAGTTGTTGTTGTATAATAATAATATAATACTAATAATAATAAAACGAAGAATGATAAGAAGAAGAAGTAGTATAAGTAGCAGTAGTAGTAGTAGTGGCCGTGGCAGTAGCAGTAGCAGTGGTAGTGTAGTGGTAGTGTAGTGTAGTGGTAGTGGTAGTGTAGTGGTAGAGGTAGTGGTAGTGGTAGTGTAGTGGTAGTGTAGTGGTAGTGTAGTGTAGTGCTAGTGGTAGTGGTAGTGTAGTGGTAGTGTTGTGGTAGTGGTAGTGGTAGTATCGTGGTAGTGGTAGTATCGTGGTAGTAGTAGTGTAGTGGTAGTGGTAGTGCAGTGGTAGTTTAGTGGTAGTGTAGTGGTAGTGTAGTGGTAGTGTAGTGGTAGTGGTAGTGTAGTGGTAGTGGTAGTGTAGTGGTAGTGGTAGTGGCAGTGGTAGTGACAATGGCAGTAGCAGTTGTAGTGGTAGTCGTGGTGGCAATGGCAGTGGTAGTGGTAGTATGCTGATGACTTTTTGAATTTAACTTAAAGAACAAACAGAAATGTAATCATTGCACTTAGGCTAAGCACAAGTATACATATCCTACATGTGTTGAATGTAAAAAAACACAGTATTTACCTGTTATAGCAAAATCCACGTTCAGGAAATCAATTCCTTTGTATCATGTGTACAATCGTCAAAACATCCAGCTCTCGAAACACTGTTCTAAATTCATTTCCTGATTGAACAAAGGTGTGCAAACACATAAACCATCCTCCTCCTTTACACACTGTGACACATCCAATTTTGTAAACCACACTACCGAAGATGAGCTCATGCACACAGAGTCGCGAAATAACTGGCCTTTTGTAATGTGTTTTTTTCTGTCTCACGCATCTAGTGACTGCATCAAGGAGCTAGATTGAGAAATTCCGCTAAAATCCTTAAAACTTGAAAGGTTACCCCTCAATTAGCCTCTATATTTAATTGTTGTCCCCACAATGTTTATCTCCGATAGCTTCACTGAACGCTTCTTCGTTATCAGCTAGTCAAGTCTTATCTTTATGTGAATCTTTGATGCAAGCGACGTCTCGCTTAGTTGCGCCTAGTTTTCATTGAGATTCGCAGAGGCGGCTTTTGTTTTGAGCCACAGCGCCCGATTCAGTGAATGAAACAAGTCGTATAGTCAATGTTGATTTTAAAGATAATTAATAACGACTCCGTTTTGTACTCGGTTTATCTGATACGTTTGAGAATGTTTTTGTTGTGAAGTAACTTTATTATACACCGGACGAGATGTCGCCTGCCCGAGGGGCTGTTGTCGATGGATTGAATCGTGTGGTTTCCGGTCAAAGATGACCAATGCGGTAGCCTGCTGACGACTGTTGATCCTGAAAATAAATAAAAACATGTCGCATTAACAATTTAATAAACACAGACCTGCCGTGTTATCTGTTAAATAAACATTGAAAAGATACACATCGATTGATCTTTATCGCCTAAACAAACGAAGCCGGGGATGTTTGATAGTGGTGTTATTACTTTGATTATTACGTGTAATGTATATATTTGATATTTAAATATAATAGGTAAGTTATCAAATCGAACGAAAATAACAATGGCAGTAGCAGTAACAGTAGCAGTAGCAGTAGTAGTGTTAGTAGTTCCATCATATAGAAGTAGCAACTTCAGTAGTCATTGGTCAGTTGAATAAGAAATGATTTGTATAATAAGATTGTTAATTGCATAAACATGTTATACCACAAGTCAGTTAAAAATATCCACTTACAACTTGCGAAGTTTTATTCACCTCGCCAGTGAAAGTTAACAAAATACTATGCACCTCTTTATAATCCTACTTATGTAATTTGATTAGGGCTGCAATAAAGTCTTTTTACTCTACCTTTCTAATTCCAGCTTTACGAGTCTCGCAGCTTTTACGTATCACATGCTCTGACACTAATTCGGTGTGAATAAAATGTTAAACAGCGTCTGGATTACGCTCGCCTTTAATAGCAATAAAAGTTTCTGATCTGAATTTTTAATATCTGTTACACTTCGTATAATCCAGTATTTATAAAACATAAAACGTCGCTGATTTCTATGCGTACAATGATTAATGTTAGTATGATTGGAAAATGTGCGATAAACTGACAGATAAGATCCTAAACTTTGCGACGCTTATCAATATTTGATAGTCTACCACGTGTCATGGCCAAAAAACCGAAGTTCTTACATTTGTAAGATATGGCCTATTATCTGTTCACATTTTTAAATTTAATTTGTAAGTACGTACGTAAACTATATTAGATATACAATACCATTGTTACTTGCAAAGGAGTTTATGTTAACAACTTATATATTATATGGTATTTAAATAATAATATTACACAAATAAAAATAGTACGTTGACTTAGTATGTTGAGTACGTTCTTCTACACAATACAATGCTTCGATGTTATTATTAAAATTGAAATGGAACGATTGAAAAAGCCCGCTTTTACTTTAAAAGGGACAGTAAATTGAAATTTCAAAGAAAAAAACAGCGTGTGATTTATTGCACTTTAATGTGTGTGCTACCATCATCAAATGTTCATTTAACACATATAAATGACACACATAATGGCTGACATTGTTGAGCAGTTTGGTATAAATAATGATTTTGATACGCCAATTGAAACGTTTACATAATTGGATATGATATAACTACATGTATCCAATACTTAAAGTCTGTAAAATCGCCTGGTCGTGGTTGTTTGTTGAACGAACGAATATTTTATTGTAAGCATAGATATTATCTCTTCGCGTATTTGCGACATATTTAAAGCAACATTGAACTCAGGTTACTTCACGGATAAATGAACCAAAGGAGTTATCGTTCCTATTCATAAAAAGGTGACACAAATATTGTAAATACTTATAGGTATCGCTAAGCTGCGTTGTTAATCGCAATTATTTACTCTTCACACACACATAGTAGTTTCATATTTTATTTAAGTGACACATAGTACATACGCATAATAACTAGTATATACAGTTTTAAATCGAAATAAAACAATGAAATGGTAAATATATTGAATTATGAAATATTTCGATGTTTTCAGTCTACCCAGCCATGCAAATGGCTTACGAGTCACTAATCAAACATGGTTAAGTGTAGCCGTCTTATGCCTGCTAAATAGCACATAGTAAAATAATCAGTGATATGATATAGGATAAAGCATTTATGGAAGTCATGTACAATTTTGTATAATAACCATAATAAATTCATATCGTCACACAAAGTATACTTTCTCGTTTTAAGTAGCAATCTTTAATAAATAAAGCAAATTTATATATCACTCGTTTATCCGTCATTAGGCATTTGAGTTTGTCACAATAGTCCATACGAATCAGGTCTGATATTATCGTTGTGATCGAGGTATAAAACATAAGTCTAAGGGTTGTATAACAGGAACATTCAAATAAGAAGTGGTACTCTGATTCGATTTTATTTGGTTCAGCGCACAGTAAACACAGCCTCTCTTCGGGCTTCAGGTGTCGGAATCTCCCGGTTTCAATGCGTAGTGGCAATGTTTCAGTTCTGATCTGCGCAATAAACGACCTGAGGTGTTTTGAAAGGCAAATTGTTACGTAATTTTCGCACATATACTGATGTTTTATTTGTCGATAGGTTCTTAGTTTCGGCTGGGTTTCGAGGCCCTGTGTCCATTTGTTGATATCGTTTTTCTTATAGTGTTCGGTGGCCCGACTAAGTAGATTATCTAGTGAGATGTTGCCCATCGACCTGGATGCAAATAAGTGCTGGAGGTTCAGTGAGTCAAAGATGTGCTTAATGTCGGAGTTCCAGCCCTTATTGTGAGAGAAATCCCAATTAAAAACCTTCTTTGTTAACCTATCGTCTGGCATCTTAACACGTATATAACAAGCTGTTTAGAAACTACACGTTTTTTTAATTTGTCAACTGGAGCTCATAACCTATCTGGGTGTTAAGTTGATTTTATTTTACGCTTATGTTTTAGTTTAATAATTTTTTTTATGTGTAAAGTATTAACTGCCTATGTTTTAGATAGAGAACTGTCTCTTATAACTCTGTACTGAGTGGCAATACACTTGTAATATAATGATTAACTCGTATGTGTATATAGTTGTAAAATATGTGTATTGAAGAGACGTTAATGAACTAATAAACTTAATAAACGTGTCGAAGAAAAGTGTAATAACAACCGTGAGATTTCGGATGCACAAATCGGATTTCGGAAAGGATGTTCCACTATTGACGCTATTTTGGTGTTTATGTCAATAGAACAGAACTATTTGAATAATAACATACTTAATTCGTCAACACTGCTAGGTTCATAAAAAAAGCTCTCTATCAGAAATGCTTGTTACCCACTGTTTATTGACAATGTTCGCCCACTCAGCTCAATCAACATATATCTTCTCTACAAATGTATTATATTGTTGTTGCTTTTTCTTCATTTATACCATTTTTACCTATCACATGGCACTTGCTTATTTGAATTGAATATTTAAGTTATTTTGACGATACACTTTGTACAAGTCTATAATAAAAGTTCTTTTCTCGATCTCTATTCAAACCTGTTAAGATTACGATCAACGAAATTACAAAATATTTGCTCACTTATTTGATATCTGATATCACTATCCATTACAAATGACAAATCTTAACCTTTGTTTATTACGACCTGTAGCAAACGCATTCAGTGGTTTCTATAGTATGGGCATCTATGATTGATTCTGATAATCTTAGCATGAAAATGTGTGAAAATTACCGCTGATAACGTTAAAGGTGACGACCACACGCGGATCTTGCTGATAAATAAATATAATAACAGATACTACAGATGAAAAAGGAATAAGAAATAAAGGAATAAATATATTGAAGAGCATGATACAAGGATCAAAGCATATTGATAATGTGGCGGTCATCAAACCAACAGATATACCGGTAGGTTTCCTCTATGCATTTTCCGGTTTTACCGTTTTCGTCTTATGACATTGAAAACGTAATTAAGTAAAAATAATATTGACACAAGCTACCCGAAGACGCGCAGACTTGTTTTTTTTTTTTAATTACAACACTGAAGATGACTGCGTCTCATGAAAAACATTGTATCGCTTAGTAGCTGGGTATTGCAGTGTTTTTTTTTTTAAATTATCGCATCTTGCATTGTATCATAACTTATTAAGAAGGCGGTAATGATGATGACACGAGTACTTGGTCCTCACATTGGAGCATAAGAAACGAAGAACCGAATTTCGAAATACGTATGAACGCGTCGCGTCAAAAAACGGCGTACAGCTGAGTGAAAGGCTTTACCTCGTAATTATGCTAGCATCGATTTCGTGATACTTTGGATGGAACACGAAATTGGAAACACATAGTAGTTCGAAATAGCTCAACCCTTTATAGATATAATTCATTAGACAAGGGGGGGGGATTGCTCTTTTTTTATTCAAATATTTTATGTCGCGTTAATTTGTGGAATTATGTCATCGTCCTGTCCACGGAAGATTGCGTTTCTGATTGATAATCAACGCACACAGGGACATTGTGGGTGCTAAAGAATGTATCTGGATTGCAATTGCAGATTATGGTAATCTGATAGGCCCAAATGTTTATGGGTAAGATACCTCAAATATCATCAGCATAAAAGATGGTTCATATTGCCCCTGTCCACTTGAATATAAAGAAATGAATGTGGCTTTTGGGCAAACAGGAGTGCAGTGAGTTTGGAATTACTGAATTTGCTTGCGTAGCACATGTGCTTACACGTTTAGGTTTTTTCCCCACACACCAGGAACCTTTTTCAAACGCTTGACGGGGTTAAATATTGATTTTACTTTCATGTCCCTGATTTGTTTATCGTATTTTAAAATTTAGTATTATGTATTATATATAATACAATCGACGGACCTGCCACCCAGATCCATACGCTTCATTGGTGATTTGGGTCCACGAAGGACTAAATGTCCCGTTGGCTTATAAGCACATATATATTTTATGTATTTATATTCATACATACAATCCTGTTTATCCGCCATGATGATTTAAGTAGGGAGATTGTCTAGTAGTTTCGTGAATTTTTTGTTCAATCTCAATTGACTTTGGAAATGCTGCTGTCATGTGATCGTCAACCGACATTCTACGCATTCATTTAAATGCATATTTTTTTGTTTCAACTGATCCTGTATGTAGCCCTCCGTTAACATGGATTATACAACCATAACACCATTTCGCATAAAACTGTCTTCATTTCAATACTTCGCATTTGTGCACGCAATAAATCTCGGATAACAATAACCCGCTGTGTCGTAAAATTAGCATTTCATCTTAAATCACATTGCAATAGAGTTGACATGCTCAGGTGTCTGAATATGAATAGGCAAATTCGACTGTAACAATTTATTATTTATTTTAGGCTTTGATGAGGCCGTAACCATTTGAGTTCCTCTTGTTAAATGATCCGCGAAGCTCAATACGGAGATAATCTGGGCTATGTTATTGAACGCGCCTTTATATAAATCCTTGAGAATGATATAACTTATCTGTTTTAATAAACATTTTGTTTAATTTTAACTATAATAGCAGAAACATTATCGCGACTCTATGCTAAACGGGGCTCAAAGGGGGAATACACTGACATGTTTGAGATCGGAGTGACGTTCCTTGTTTGGATTCTTACCCATGACCAATACTTTCGATGTTTGTTTTTTGCTTTTTTAGTTTCTGAATGTAATATTGCCTCAGACGCCAAGATGAAAAATTCAATTTGCAGCTTTTTATAACAAATCGTTTACAGGCAATCTCCGGTAATCCAATTATATTTACCAAATAAAGAGTATGATTGCATATCACACGTGGTTATTGCACGCTAATTTCTAGCACGATTTTAATTTTTGGTGTAAACTGAAAACTTCTTTCATCCGACGTTATGTTATGTTATGTTTACCAAAGGTTTTATATCACCGGTTGCTTAATTAACAGATCAATCATCATCATACAATATTACAGCCACTTTCTCAACATTCAATCGAATGCAAAACATGTGTCATTGTTAATATAAATATAGACAAATAACTGACATTAAAGTATACATAACAAGAATATCATCATTACCAGCCATCCTTTTATTATAGTTGAAAGTCAAGGTGCTCGTGTTTCACTCCCGTCCTTTGATCGTGTTCTTACCGGTAATTGATCATACGCAAGATACTCATATCCGGTACCCACATTTTTCAACATTAGTTGGTGAACTTAATTGTCAAATCTGCCAAGAGCGATTAATAATTAATAAAAACTTGATAAATTTCATTTTCAAGCATTTTTTTTTATCTCATTCAACCTCAAGTTGGTCTGTATCAAGCATGCTTGAAATAGCTTCAATGCATCTGAATTTGATAAGAGCAGTTAATGTTGCTAGATATTACATTCTAATAATATTATGCTTTAACCGTTTGCACAACTGATTATCTCACACAATATAACGATAAATGTCAAAGGGACACAAATGAATTTCAGTTACATGAAGAGTGTTATGTAAATTCAAGGTTCGTTTATACGGCATTTGAATAATAAACAGTGTTACGCAAAACACGTTTCGTATGTAAGATCAAGGTTAAAATAAATCTTGATAGATTTTAAAGTCGAGTATTCGGATGTCATTACTTTAAACATGTTTAAAGCCTTTATTACAAAATGAACGTACACTTACCAAATCTCACATGTTCGGGTAAATATGTAAGCAGATAGTGGCGTTTGCGAAAACTGTAACTATTTTTATACTAACTATACGGTTAGATTTTTCACTAAGCAACGAAAACCGGATTAAAATATCGGTTGAAAGTTATTGTAAACAGTTAGTGCACAGGCATGATATAATTGCATCATACATATATACAATTAATGTTATAACACAACTATAATATTTGGAACTAAATATTAGTAATATCATAAACAGGTTAAATAAATAAACATTAGCTTCACCTGTGTCTTTTTGGAGCTATATCTATCGCGCTACCATTAGCACATATATGCTTTAGAACTTAGCAGCGATTTCTAAACAACGCTAAGTAACTAATATATGATTTGTTTTTTATGAATTCATCGATGAAAAGCTGTACAAACCGTTATTATTTGAGCCTCGTCCTGGTAAAATGTCGCCCCAGATTAGAATGTGCAGTCCTCATAGGCTAATCAGGGACTATCCTTTCCGTTTTTAGGCTCATTTCATCGATTTCGATTGACGAATATCCTTTAATTTAATAATTAGTTTTTAGGGTTATTTGGCTTGTTTTCATAATTATACTGTATAATTCGTTTTTGAATCTATAACACTTTTTATTCATTTATTTGACAATTTGTGAATAAGACTCTTTAAGAGATTGATCACGCTGTATATAAGCGACGCTCTTGACACTTATTTCATACTGAATCTGTTCTAACCTGTGCAGCCTTTACCACCATTAGCTTTTGACTGATTATGTCGCCTTTGTTTTAACTCCAATGCATTTGTCAAATTGAAACGTGCCTAATCTTTGCATAGTCTGTGAGTAAGTGCGTTGCTGAACAATGAATTGAAAGCATTCCTGGATATATTGGCATTTCTAAAATTAAATATACAACCACCCAGAGGCGACTTAAATGGTTCCAAGACAGCTTATCCATCCGGATGCAGTCGCTTTTCGAAACATACAATTATAAGATACATATATTTGTTTAATTGAAGTAAAATATACTTTATGTTGCTTTGCTCGTTTTTTTTTTTGCTTTTTGTATTCAATGCTTGCCATATTGATATTTCACCAGACAGTTACCTGAAGACTCTAACAAGGAAACAGGAAATGTAACTTGCTAAGATGAAACATGGACAATGATGTGTATATTAGTTTGATCAGTCTTTTTCCAGGGACTTTAAGTAGTTTACATTTAACTTACACTGCACAATGC
>VMBQ01003089.1:36628-77483 GCA_007657795.1 Dreissena rostriformis
GAGAGAGAGAGAGAGAGAGAGAGAGAGAGAGAGAGAGAGAGAGAGAGAGAGAGAGAGAGAGAGAGAGAGAGAGAGAGAGAGAGAAAGAGAGAGAGAGAGAGAGATACAATTAAAGAAATTAAAATTAAAGAAAAAGAAATATAAGCCTTGAGTAAGCTTTTACGATGTCCACATACAGCTTGATTTACAAACGGAAAACGAACTATTAAACATTATGTAAATATGTTTGATACAACAGAACGGACATACACCGTCAAGGGGATTTCACACAACATTTTAACTAAGTAACGTGTCTAATGATACCAAAATTGAAAACCGGAATAATAAGCATCAAAAGACAATACAACTTTCATCTCTGAATCAAAGAATGTACATTCATCCAGAATATTCCTATCTCCATATCTATCAAAACTTTTCAGACACAAACCACAGTGCTTCAAAGTGGCCCATTGTCAGCCACATCAAATAAGTATAAATCCTCTGAACGATGGTTCTCCTTATGTCCTCGACCCGTGTTCCCCTCGAATGTAAGCCCCTTTAATCCCAGGTAAGTCCCAAATTGATGACCTATCATAGCACAAAGCCTCACCAAAGCCCCTTTCACAGTTGAAAGGTCAAGCGACGATTCGGACACCATGGCAAAATTTTTCCGTTCGGATATTTGAAGAATTGCTCTTAAGTATCCGAATGTGAAACACGTTAGGGAACGTGTCAACCGCATTCCAGACTAAGCACGGATGATAACTGAATATTGTTTCAAATTTCACACTTGGATTTGGATGCACATATTATGAATATTTAAATGATCGAATTGAAAGATGATACGCATGCCCTTAATTGAGCTGTTAAATACGTATTAATTAGAAGTGGCGTTTATAGTACAAACGGCCTAGAGCACACCACATTGGCACCATAAAATATGTCTACTAGCGAATACCGGCATAATTTAAATATTTATCATTTGTATAGGATTCCAACTCTGTCAGTTGATAGCACTATTTTAAGCTGTTTTATGGTGACTATTTCCCGACGAGTTTGTGAATGTTTTATGAAGAAACCAAACGGACAAATTGTTTCTTAAATCGTATTTTCCTTGATAAGATAATACGACCTAGTTCTTTTTATCAAGTTCAGACATGCTATCAGTATATAATTATATACTGTGTGTTGTGTATCTTCACAAATGAAACATATACTTTATCATGTATTGTAAGGAAACTATACATTTATTCTGGATTGTAAATAAACAGAACAGAACAGACTAGTTTATTTTGACTTAAGAATACAAAGTTCATCAAAGTAAACGTGCACATACAATAACAACATGCGTTTGAGGTAAATACAAAACATAAATTATTTCAAAGATAAATCCCAATAAGTTATTTTTGTAATCAATTTCTAAACTCTGTAATAACGCAATGCGTTTAAGATGACATTTGTCCCGTTTTACCGTATTTAAGTTCAAACAATATCTAACGATCTTAACATATACATGTATATCTATATACAAGGGGAACCGACCAACTTCGGCATCAAGCGATACTCAATTTACATAGTTAACGATGGGCGTGCTAAGGTTTTCCCCTTTAATAATTTCCCAAAGCTCGCAATTGTATATTAAAATTGATAATACATATGCGTTAAATTAATTGACCATGTTTTTCATATGTACGTTCATATCTTTTCTTAGGGTGAACAAACAATGCATTGCTTTTATTGCTGCCATATCGTGGTTTGTTGCGGACGCAAATGATCCTTCATTTGACATGATAATCCAAGGTAATTTAAATTATTCACAATTACTAGTTCTTGACTTTATAAGTGATGTCTGCTTTAGTTGAATAAATAATATTTTGTCAGAATTTGTGTTACATTCTTACCATTTTTGCCATAAATACTTCAACATTGGTAGAAAAACCATTATAAACATCGACAAACTCCTCGAGAAATAGTCACCAGAACTCAGCATAAAACGTGTAATCAAGGGACAAGGAACCCTGTGATTTCGTCTAAGTTTAAGCTTATCACAAGTCGATGCAGATATATATTGATTATTTGTTTGCTATATTGTTGTTCTAGTCGAACTTTTATGAAAGACTTTGTGGGAAAATAACGAAAATAATTTATCATAGTTACGCCTATAAACAAAAGGAGAATGTTCCAGAAACGGTCAGGTAGGCTTATCTCAGAGATAATCGATGTAATAAATCTTTAAAGTACTTACACACATGATATGTCATATTAAATCCCACGCATCTCAAGCTGCTACCACACAATACACTAATGATTCCTTTTACAACCAGCTCAATTTAGTCCATGAAATGAAATTTTCAAAGACGTGCGATCTTATAAATTCCCACTTTATCACAAAAGCGTAACATTTCTTTACAGTTGAGAACAAATACCTTAACGCCGCGAGATCTCAAGGAAAATTGAAGAATCGTCACTTTTACGAAAATCAATTAAAGCGCACAAAATTCGGGGTCGATATCGCATAAACCCTCCGCCAAGTCTTCGTATTTTAGACGCGGTTAAACACACTCCTTAGAGGCCATTATGGCCCTGTGTAAATATGCACTTCTGTGGTCGCATATGCAATAAAGCTGAAAATACAACACTAAAAGGCTCGGTTTAAATTATAAGCTTTAACAATTATTCAGCGAAATAAAGATGATCAGTATTTATCATAGTACTTTTTCATTGAATCTGTGTTTGAAATTTTCAGAGGGTTCTATTAATTTGTAACATTAGTCTGACTAATGAAACTATTTATTATTTGTAGGCAAAGGTACTTAGAAGTAACCGATACCTGATTGTGACTTTATTGACGTCATCAGAAAATGTATTTGCACAGTCGTATCAAAATTGTTTAATTTTGTAATGTAGTTTACCAGGGCAAAGAACCATTCGATTTCTATTAAAACCTTTTCCAAATGTCAGTGATTCGTACATTTTTACCTAAATCTCTCAACCTTTCATGACTGTTAATACTGTTGTCTTTTCACTTGGTGATAGGGCCCGGATAAATCATTTGACATTCTAATGGGCAACACATGGGGATCATAACTGGATAAAAAAATCTGTATTTTCCATTTATTTTCCGTTTATATGTTTTGTCAATTTTGTTCTTGACATTTTGCTTACAATTGGGCGATTTCTGTTATATTACCTAGCTGTTTCTATATTTAAATATTGCCATATTTAAGTGTTTCCGTTAAAAATCGTTCAAATGTTGAGAACACTATTACAATTTCCATTATCATGTATATGCCATCAAACAACTGTTGCTTTTTTCAAAGGGCTAAACGATCAATACAAGTTATATTTTATGTTGATGTCACTGGTACCGGGTGTAGCTGTGAGTTTCTATTTAATGTTTCACTCTTTAAGTAGTATGTTTCCGCATAGTAAATATCCGTAACAGCACCCAATCGACAAGTGCACCCTCAGTTCTTTACTCATAGTAGGGCTTAGTCTGTTTAAACATGGCGACCTTTAATTTGAAATGACAAACCATAATTGCGAAGTATTATTTATATGTAACGCTTTTGATAAAGCATGACATTGTGATTTTACAATTCAGTCATTTGAATTCATTCGAAGTCTTCCATGAACGTTTAATAATTTGAAATTCAGAAATCAAAGGGCACCTCATTCGTCAGACGATATAACGTACATATTGAATTTCAATTATAAACAATGACACAGAATTTTTATCGGGATATCGGAATTAATTTTTAAAATTATAATATTGAAGGAAACAAGTTGTTAAGAATCATTTCAATTGGTTGCAATAAATTATAACATACAATAGTCCTTCGATTAATCCATAAAACATTACATCACACCTTGTACATGGAACCATACATTGAAATACAGTTAAAAACGTGAGGTGTTTGCTCTGCCATCATTTCATTAACGTAATTCTACAAACAATGCCACAACCCAACTCACTAAAATGCCAGCAATATACCACATCATCATACTATAAACAACACTAGTTTGTAGTAAAACCAAACACATTCCATTCAAATGCCTTACTGACCGTTTTGTCCTGAGAGTAAATAATGTGCATCAAGAACACAATCTTGTAAGTAACCATTTTTACACTGTATTTACAAATTCTGTAGTGACTTCATTTATGTTTTTCTCCATTAAGACAAAATACTGTGATTTATCATGGTATTGTTGTGAATCTTTAGCAGCCACCTATCGTTACAAATCTTATAAATATTGACCACTTGATCGGGGTAGATTTGGACCGTTGGTACATGATAAACTCGCATATCTCGCTTATAATACCGTAAATAGCGACAATGAATGAGCTGGTGTCTTGCAAATATTGACAAAAGCCGTGGAAAAGACAGTTTATCTTAGCTGCAGTAAATAGGTAAACACCTCCTGAACTGCTATTTTGTTCAAATGTCTTTATTTCTCTCGATTGTGTCATGCTTAATCGACCAGCTGCAAAGCGTTATCTCGAGTATAACAGTATGCTTTGCAAACACACCATTGCCCATCATACCATGACAGTAATAATCGCATAAGATCACACTTTCAAACACCCATCGGAAAACCATTTGGGTGTGAATCATGTAGAACTATTTTGGCTGTTACACTGTACACGTTATAATACTATCCAGTATGCTTATACTGGTAGTCTCACAAACGTAATTTAATGTGTCTTAAATAAAATAAAATAAATCAGACGGTTAATCGAGATCAGTTTGTAAAATATAAGTCGTCCTCTAAAACATACAATGTATGACTGGGACAAGTCGCGTTATTACAAATTTCCAACTCATGTGATGAATCCATATTGTTCCTTAACGTTATCAATTTCACCATGATTATGTATTGTTTATAATACTTATGTATTATAGTATCAAAAAAGAACAGTTACATGTACATTAATCAAGAAAATACCACCGCAATATTGTATGGATTTTGTTGATTTTGCAAAGATATTTAAATACTTATTAGTGTTATATCGTAACATTGGTACATACTTGTATAATAAAAAGAACTAGAACTTACTGCACAAATTGCATAACTATGTCCTAAACGTATTAACGTTTGATTGACACTCGAAAAAAAAAAACTTAAGTTGTCAAGGTGGCATGGCATCCAACAGTTCTTCGTATCTGTTTTATGACATTCTCGTATTTTGGTGAAATATATCGTCAGATTTATTTAAACATTTGTTGATTCATTGAAGCCAGAGTAAATGTTCAATTGAAAATGTGACACGTGATTAATACAGCAACGCGATATGTCACAATAAAAGGGTTGTTTACTTGTTTTGCTCTGCCTACTACATTCAAAACGTAATTTCTAGACATACATTTTTTCATTTTTTTGGGGGTTCACCGGTAAATTCTTAGACTGATTGCGCGTGTTACATCATGGCCATTAAGCAATGTATATTACAGCAATAATTTATTTTTAGAAAATAGTCCCATAACATTTACCCCATTTATATACATTTATTAAAAAAACAACATATGGTATACATCGGAGTAAAAGGCTTTACTTCATAATTATGCTAGCATCGATTTCGTTTTACTTTGGATTTAAAACGAAATTAGAAACACATATCACGAAATATATCAACCATTTATAGATATAATTCACGAGGCGAGGGGGAGAGCAATGTTTTTGTTCTTTTATATCCAAATATTTTGTCGCGTTAATTTGTGGAAAGATTTCGTGTCTTATTGATAATCAACACAGATAGAGACATTATGCGTGCAATATAATGCATCTTGATTGCAGATTAGGGTAATCCGATAGGCCCACTGTTTATGGATAAGATACCTCAAAGATCTTCAGCATGAAAGATGGATCACATTGTCTGTGTACACTTGAATATAAAGAGAATCTTGACTCTTGGGCAAAGAGGAGTGCATTGCGTTTTGCTTGCGTAGCAAATGTGCATACGTTTAGGACACGTCTTTCTCCACAACCACGCAACAGACAACTTTTTTTCAAACGCTTATTTTTTTATTTTTTTTTTCGATTTCAATTTCCTTTGAAAATGCTGCTGTCCTGTGAACGTAACCCGACATTTAACGCATTCATTTAAATGCAGAATTTGGTTTCAACTGATCCTGTATGTAGCCCTACGTTTACATGGATTATATTACCACTTATGCGATTGCTTATTCAAACCTGTCGACATTTTAATGCTTCGCATTTGTGCACGCAAAAAATCTCGGATAACAATAACCCACTTTATCGTAAAATTAGCATTTCATCTAAAATCACATTGCAATAAACGATAGACGCAATATGCTCAAGTGTCTGAATATGTATAGGCAAATTCAACTGGAACAATATATTTCCTTTAGGCTTTTATAAGGTCGTTAACATTTGAGTTCCTCTTGTTAAATGATCCGCGAATCACAATACGGAGATAATCTGGGCTGTGTTATTGAGCATGTTTTTATATCAATCATTGACAGCGATATCAGTTATCTATTTTAATGAAGTTTTGTTCAATTTTAACTTCTATAATAGCATAAACATAATCGCGACTCTATGCTGCATGGGGCGAAAAGGGTGGAATACTCTGACATGTGTGAGATCGGAGTTAAGTGTGTCATATCACACGTGGTTATTCCACGCTTATGTCTATCACCATTGTAAATTTTGGTGTAAACTGATCATTTCTTTCATCTTCCTACGTTATGTTGACCAAAGGTTTTATATCACCAGTTGCTTAATTAACAGGTTAATTATCAGCATACAATATTACAGCCACTTTCTCAACAGTCAATCGAATGCTTTACAGATGCCATAATTAATATATATATCCATATACCTGACATAAACGTATACATTACACAGACTATCATCATTGCAAGCCACCCTTTTATTATATTTGAAAGTCAAGGTGCTCCTGTCTCACTTACGTCCTTTGATCGTTTCATCGTTTGCTTTATTGATCATACGTAAGACTCACATTTCTCAACCTTAGTGGGTGGACTGAATTGCATAATCAGACACGAACGATTCATTATTAATAACAACTTGATAAATATAATTTTCAAGTCTTTCTATTTTAACGCATTAAAACTCAAGTTGGCCTGTTTCAAGCATCTTTGTAAAAGCCGTCAATGCAATCTGAATTTGATGAGAGCAGGTAATGGCGCAGAATATTGGATCATAATAATATTATGATTTAACCATTTGCACAACTGATCATCTTACACAATATAACGATTGATGTCAAAAGGACAAGTTTAACTGAAGTGCGTTATGAACATCCAAAGTTCGTTTATACGACATTTTTCCGTAAACAAAAGTTATGCAAAACACGTAAATCTACGTATGTAAGATTAAGGTTAAAATAAATCTTGAGAAGTCAGGTATTCGGATGTCATTACTTTAATCATGTTGAAGCCTTAATTATAAAATAAACTAACAATAGCAAAATTCGCACGTTAATAACAATATCTAATAATATAATGACTTTGATGTCGATACCTGTCACTATAATACGGTTAGATTTTTCATGGAGCGAGGAGATCCGGATTAAAGAATCAGTTTAAAGTTATTGTAAACAGTAAATGCACAAACATGGTATAATTGCATCACAAATACATATAATTAATGTAATTATATAAGTTAAAGGGACTTGGTAGCAGAGTGTGTTTTCAATGTGATTTTTGTTCCATATTTTCGAAGAAAACTATAATATTTGAAATAATCTAAATAATATTAAAATCAAAAAATTTAATAAGCACAATTTAGCTTCATCTGTGCCTTTTGGGAGCAAAATCTATCGCGCAACAATTAGTACATATATGCTTGAGAACTTAGCGGCGAATTTTATACGCTAAGTTGGCAATACATATACCAATTAATTATTATAATTCCGAAATTATCGATGAAAAGCGGTACAAAGCTTTTATTATGTCATCAATTTCGATCATCCATCAACTTAACGATATTTTAAATATATTTTTTAGTCATTAGGGTTATTGGACTTGTTTGAATATACTGTATACATATATTTCATTTGAATCTATAAGACTTGGATTCTTTTATTTGACAATCTGACTCTTTAAGAGATATATAAGCGACCCTCTTGACACTTATTCCATATTTTATCAGTTCAAACCTTTGCAGCCTCTACCAGGATGTATTAATCACATTTAGCTTTAGCCTGATCATGTCGCCTTTGTTTTAACTCCAATGCATTTGTGAAATTGAAACGTGCCTAATCTTTGCATAGTCTCTGAGTAAGTGCTTTGTTGTACAATTAATTAAAGGCTTTCGTGGATACATTGGCATTTATACAATTAAATATACAACCACTTATAGGCGACTGAAATGGTACCACGGCAGCTTATCCAGGCGAATACAGTCGTTTTTTTTTAAACTTTGAATTATATAATATATTTGTATAATTATAGTAAAATATACTATACATCGTCTTGCTCCTCTTTTGCTGATCGTATTCAATGCTTGCCATAATGATCTTTATCCCGACAGTATAATATGAACACTCTCCACAAGAAACAGGGAATGTAACTAAGATGAAACATGGACAATCGTTTGTTTATGTTCAAAGTTCTTATATAATTTGAGCAGTCTTTTTTCAGGGACTATACGGAGTTTACGTTTAAAACTGCGCAATGCATGCTATCTATGACCATTTTTACCGTTTTATTTATGTATTCATAATTATATACTCAAACTCATGTCCAAATATAAGATCATTCGCAAATATATGTATGCGGTGTTACTTTGTCTCTTATTTCATTAAACGTGTTCCAAGACTCTAGTAATTGAATTTAGTATGTTCATGTATGTCATTGTCTTAGGTTTTCAGTGTTAGTCAACAGAAAAACGTTAATGCTTGATGAGACATTGTATATAATTATATATGATCTGACATGAGTTGTCACATTATACCATATTTTATTAAACGAGTTCAGGAATTATGTTAGTAAGCGAGCCTTTTGCGAGCTTACTAACGAATTTCCTGGACGAGTTTAATAAAATAAGGTATGATGTGACAACGAGTGTCAGATCTTTTTATCACATGCTTTAAACTAAATAAAATACATCCTAATTGACCAAACACATGCTGATATATCTAAAAGTTGTATACTATCGTGACTTCATTTCATGTTGACGACGTCATTTCACCGAAATAAAGCCATGCGATTGGTAAGTTATTGATTCTGTAGCCAATGAAAACGCTTAAAAATGTTGTAATACACATGTGTAATATAAAAAAATACGTTATGTCTGTATAACATTGAAAAAAGGTATAGCATGTGATATATATATATATATATATATATATATATATATATATATATATATATNATATGCTCCCCATATATATAATTTATATATATATATATATATATATATATATATATATATATATATATATATATATGTGTGTGTGTGTGTATATTCCATACATATGTGAAAAGAAAAAGGTATTATTCCAGATACAAGAACAGAAATGTAAGCCTCGACTAAGCTTATACGTCATGATTTAAAAACAGAAAACAAACTATTACACATAATGTAAATATGTTTGATATAACAGAAAAAAGGGCATACACATTCAAGGGGATTTTACACACTAGTTTAACTAAGTAAAGTGTCTACAATGAAACAAAACTTTAAACCGGGAATAATAAGCATCAAAAGACAATACATCTTTCATCTCTGAATCAAAGAATGTACATTCATCCAGAATACTCCTATCTCCATAGCTATCAAAACTTTTCAGATACAAACCACAGTGCTTCAAAGTAGCCCATTGTCAGCCACATCAAATAAGTATAAATCCTACGAACGATGGTCCTCCTTTTGTCCTCACCCCCGTTCCCCTCGAATGTAAGCCCCTTTTATCCCAGGTAAATCCCTAATTGATGACCTATCATAGCGCAAAGCCTCCCAAAGCCCGTTTCACAGTTGAAAGGTCAAGCGACGATTTGGACTCCATGGCAAAGATTTTGCCATTCGGATATTTGAAAAATACGGCCAAGTATCCAAATGTGAAAGTGGTTTGGGAACGTGTCAACTACATTCCACACTTAGCTCGGATGATAACTTAATATTATATCAAATATCACATTTTGATTTGGTTGCACACATTATGAATATTTAAATTATCGAATTGAAGGTGCTAGGCATGCCATCATTGCACTGTAAAATACGTATTTATCACAAGTTGCGTTTAAAGTACCAACGGTTTAGAGCATACCAAATTGGCACCATGCAATATGTCTGCTATCAAATACCGCTATAATTTAAATACTGTATCATTCTCACAGGGTTCCAGGTTCCAAATCTGTCAGTTGATACATGTTACAAAAATTTAAGCGGGTTTCTGGTGGCTATTTTTCGAAGAGTTTTTGAATGTTTTATGAAGAAACTAAACGGACAAATTGTGTAGGAAATCTCGTTTTCCTTATTAATGCAACATTGCCTATGTTCTTTTCACCACATTATACAGTGTTTAATTACTATTCACTTGTGTACAGAACATACTAGTTTATTGTGACTAAAGCATACAAAGTTCATCGAAGTAAACGTACATATACAATACAACATACGTTTGATGTAAATACAAAACATAAATTATTTCAAAGATAAATCACTATAAGTTATTTTTGTAATCAATTTTTAAACTCTGTAATAACACAATGCCTTTACGATTACATTTGCCCCGTTTAACAGTATATAATTTCAAACAATATAAATATATAACGATCTTGACATATACCAACTTCGGTGTAAAGCGATTACTGGATTTACTGACAGTTTTATATTTAATACTCTTTTACAACATTTATGATGGACGCGCTAAATTGATAATTTCACGAACCTCGCAATTGTATTTTGAAATTGATAATACATATGCGTTGAATAAATGTCCATTTTAGTAAAACAAAAATATTTTGTCCTAATCATTGTCAAATTCGAACCATTTTTGTCAAAACTACTTCAACATTGACAGAAAAGTCATAATAAACATTGACAAACTCCTCGGGAAATAATCACCAGACATTAGAATAACACGTTTCATCAAGTGACACAGTTGGAACACTGTGATTCTGCCTAAGTTTAAGCTGAATGACAAGTCGATGCAGATCTTGAAAGATATCTTGTTTCATTGTTGTTCTAGTCGCACGTTTGTGTTAGACTTTGTGAAATTTACAAAAGTAACTCCTATAAACAAAATGAGAATGTTCCAAAAACAGTCACATAGGCAAATCTCAGAGATAATCAATTTAATAAATCTTTAGAGTACTTACACACATGATAGGGCAAATTAATTCCCACACATGTCCACTTGCTACCACACAATACACTAATGATTCCTTTTACAACCAACTGAATTCAGTCCATGAAATTAAATTTTCAGACGTGCGATCTAATAAATTCCCACTTTATTACAAAAGCGTAACATTTCTTCATAGTTCAGAACAAATACCTTAACGCCGCGAGATCGCAATGTAAATTGAAGAATTGTCAATTTCACGCAAATCAATTGAAGCGCCGCAAAATAAACAAAAATTTCGGGGTCAATATCGCATAAACCCTCCGCCGTATTTTAGACGCGGTTAAACACACTCCTTAGAGGCCATTATGGCCCTGTGTAAATATGCACTTCTGTGCTCGCATATGCAATTTAGCTGAACATACAACACTAAAAGGTTCGGTTTAAAATTTAAGCTTTAACAATTATTCAGCGAAATAAATATGATCAATATTTATTATCCTAGTACTTTTTCATTGAATCTGTGTTTAAAATGTTCAGAGGTTTCTATTAATTTGTAACATAAGCCTGACTAATACAAATATTTATAATTTGTAGGCGAAGGTACTTTGAAGTAACGGATAGCTCATTGTGACTTGTTGACGTCATCAGAGAATGTATTTGAACAGTCGTATTTAAATTGTTTAACGTTTATAATGTAGTTTACTGAAATGGCTTTCTCCTTCTTATAGAATAGCCGTTTTTCACAAATGTGTGAGGTTCGCGACTCAAATATTCACCATTTAAAGAAGTTCGAAACTCAAATTTTCACAATTTTTAACAGTTCGCTACTCATTTTATCACATTTTTGAACCCGTTTGTTCACACTTTTGAACAGTTCGCGACTTTTTTTCACGAAATGAAGGGGAGCAAGGCCGATTAACAAAGACGGGAAAAAAGGACTGACTGAGGCAAAGAACTACTGGATTTATATTAAAATCTTTTGCCAAAAGACAGCGAGTCATATTTTTTTACTAAATCTCGTAAACTTTCATGACTGTTAATAATGTTGTCTTTTCACTTGATGATGCTATATAGGGCCCGGATAAATCATTTGACATTCACATGGACAACGCATGGTGATCATAACTGGATAACGAAATCTGTAATTTCTATTCGTTTCAGTTTATATGTATTGTCAGTGTTGTTCTTGACGTTTTGCTTAAACTTGGGCGAATTCTGTAATATAATCTAGCTGTGTCTATATTTAAATATTGTCCTAATTAAGAGTTTCGTTTTGAACTCTTTCAAATGTTGTCAAAACTATAAGAATTTCCATAATAATTTATATGCCTTCAAACAACTGCTGATTTGTTTTCAAATGGCTATACAATCAATACAAGTTATATTTTAATGTTGGTGTAACTGTAGCCAGTACGGCTGTAGCTGTGAGTTTCTATTGAATGTTTCACTCTTAAAGTAACATTAATACTCAAAAACCAACGGACATTTTGTAAAGTATTTAGTAAAATAATTTTACCCAATAAAAATCAATGTTCCTTATAGCAATATCCAAAATTTCAAAGTCAGATGTGTTCTGGTAACATAGATGTTTGTAGATATAAAATGCACGTTTTTAGTTTTTTGTGTACACAAATAATTCCATTTTATAATCCCACACTAATATCTATCCATACGACACATGAACACTAACATGGTACCAGTTTTTAGTGTTCTTTTGTCGTATGAATAGATATAGTCGCGGGACATTAAAATGGAATTAATTGTGACACGAAAAATTAAAAACGTGCATTTTTTATCTACAAACATCGATGTTACCAGAAAACATCTCGCTTTGAAATTTTGGATTTGGCTATAAGGAACATTGATTTTTTTATTGGGTAACTTTATTTTACGAAATTTCCGTTGATTTTTTAGTATTAATGTTACTTTGAAATATTACGTGTCTGTGTAGTACAAATCCGTAACAGGACCCGTTCGACAAGTGCACCTTCAGTTGTTTACTCAGAGTAGGGCTTAGTCTGTTCAAACATGGCGCCATTCAATTCGAAATGTCAAATAATAATTGCGAAGAATCATTCATATGTAACGTTTTTGATAAAGCATGACATTGTGAATTTAACAATTCAGTTTGAAGTTTTCCTTGAACGTTTAATAATTTGAAATTCAGAAATCAAATGCAAAATCACCGGTCAGGCGATATAAAGTCAATATTGAATTTTAATTATCAGCAATGACACAGATCTTTTATCGGAATATCGATATAATGTTTAAAATAAAACATTGAAGGAAACAAGTTCTTAAGAATCATTTAAACTGGTTGCAACAAATTTAAAAATACAATAGTCCTTCGATTTATCCATAAACATTACAGTGTACATTGTACAGCGAACCATACATTGAAATTCAGTTTAATTCGTAAATTGTTTGCGCTGCCATCATTTCCCAACTCACTAAAACACTCGCCATATAACATACCATCATACTATAAACAACACTAGTTTGTATTTAAACGACACACATTCCATTGAAATGCCGTACTGACCGTTTTATCCTCAGTGAAATTAATGTGCCTTAAGAACAAAAACGTGTTCGTAACATTTTACACTGTATTCATAAAGTATGTAGTGACTCAATGTATGTTTTTCTCTATTCAGACAATGCACTGGGATTTATCACGGTATTGTTGCGAATCTTTAACAGCCACTTATAATCAGAAATCTTACAAATATTGGTCACTTGATCGGGCTGGATTTGGACCGTTGGTATATAATATATCCGCATATCGTGCTAATAATACCTTAAATAGCGCTAATGAATCAGCTGGTGTCTTCCAAATATTGACAAATGCCGTTGAAAAGACAGTTTGTAAGTATTAAGGTGTAGTGCGGTGTGGTAGCCTAGCTGCAGTAAATAGGTAACCACCTGCTGAACTGCTATTTTGTTCAAATGTCTTTATTTGAACTTGATTGTGACATACTTAATAGACAAGCTGCAAAGCGTAATCTGTAGTAGATCATCATGCTTTGCAAACACACCTTTGCACATCATTGACATTATTAAAGGTATTGGATCACAATTTCAAACACCCAGCGGACAAACTGTTTCGGTGTGAATCATGAATATACTTAATTTTAAGTGTGTTACACAAATAAGATTCGAATCGCCTTTGAATTTCTCCTTGCAGCTATTTCGCACCAAAGGGCAAATCGAGATCCATTTGTTAGATATAACTCATCATAAGAAAACAATGTCTTTCATTCACACTTCGCGTAATTAGAGTTTACAATATTATGACGTGATGAATCCATATTGTACTTCCTTAATGTAATTAATTTCACCATGATTGTGTATTATTTATAATACTTATTATATTATATTATTAAAACAGAACAGTTTCATATACATTAATTAAAAAATACCACCAGCTAATTTTATTGACTTTGTTGATTATGCAAATATATTAAAATACTTATTAGTGCCATATCGCACCATTGGTACACTACTGTAGTTTGTGAAAAAAGAACTACCAAATTTGACCGGCCTTGCTCTACCAAGTTCATAACCATAAGACTCGTCCTAAACGTATCTGCATTTTATTGACAGACGAAGAAATTGAAACTTACGGTGTCAAAGTGGCATGCCAAAAGTCAAAGTTTCTGTTTAATGACATTCTCGTATTTTGATGAAATACCTCGTCAGATTTATTTGAACATTTGTTGGCGCATTTAAGCCAGAGCAAATTTTCCATATACATTCTGACACGTCCTGAATACTGCAACGCGATATGTTATAATAAAGGGATTTTGTTTACTTCTTTGCTCTGCCTTCTACATTCAAAACTTGATTAATAGACATGCATTTTAGGGTTCACCGGTAAATTCTCAAAGTGCTTGGGTTACAACATGCACATTATACATTAAACATTACAACAAAAATATAACCATTTGTTCTATCAAGCGTGTTATTTACTTGAAGTCAGATACAGCTATTTATTTACCGGTGTATACAAGTTTATTCATTGGCCCCTCTTGACTATCATTTTGGAAATTCCTTGCCTCTCATCATCATCATTTTCAAAGGGTTTTAATATATTCAGAGCATTTCAGCTCTAAACACCTGGTTCATAAGGAGAGAGGGGAGTGAGTAGAAAGTGAGTGACATACAACAAAATCCGTATCAGAGAATTAATATTGAATTAAGATTTGATGAAATCCGATGGTCTGAATGATTAAAATCGTGCCGGTTTCAATATTAATTTTTACTGACGAAAACTGCGTGTCAGATATGTCAGTATGTTGACAAAAACTGTCATCGAGTTTTTATTTTCAGAAAATAGTCCAATATAATTTTTCCCGTTTATATACATTTATTTTAAAAAGATATATGTGAATTTGATTACGATTATTTATAATTAAATGGCCAGATTTAGCTGATGTATGTACTACGTTATTTCGGATCCCAATATTCTCGGAGTGGTAAATAAAGTAGGCCGTTGCAGAAATCTAATTTAATATTTATACAAGTACATTTAGTACGGCATTGATAAATCTAAGGCTATATTACACATTCTATGTGACGTTGGCCTGTGGTGTACGGTAAATAATTTGCATATACTGACAATTGTATTCGTCATATTCTGCGACCGTTGTTTAATTTATAAAATAGTGTGATGTTCTATATTACTCTATTTTATACTTAAGACAACCCAATATTCATGTTACGCACATACATTCTTATCTTATTGATAAATTCAACTCATATTTTCAATAACGTAATTTTATTCATGTTACGTACACACGAAGCATATATCACTTCAGACGAGCCAAAGCCCGTATTTCAAAATTATTATAAAAAAGGACACACTTAGACGCTTAACAATAATAAGGTTTTAGAATCTGTTATAAATGCCACGCAATATTTCGAAATGAGTAATTTCTTTTTTACACTAAAAAGCGCGGTGTATTTGACCCTTTATCATGAAGCCTTTGTGCACTCGCGATGAAGGTATAAATGATTTCTGAAGTTCCTTAAATACAATAACCACACGTGTAGCTTTTGATGTAGGTAGTCTAATATTGTAGTAAAAGCCATGAACACCATCGGCTTAGTCATGTATCTGTAGCGCATCTGATATTTGGTCTGTATTTTGTATTCATGCATGCACTCTTAAGATCAGTAATGCAGCAATAATGTTAAAACCAGCATGTGGACTAACTTTTTTTCATGTAATTTACCCTGCTAGCTTAAACACATGACCTCTGGTTGTTCGCATACCAGACATTATGATACACAGCAATACATTTTGTTTTAATGTTCCGGATGACACTATAATAAGCGAATTATTATCTATCCGTATCGGTAACCAAGATCTTTTATTGTAGGTGATTAATATCCCCATACTCCGCTTTGACATAAATTTACAAATAGTTTGACATAATCATTGTTGTAGTTGGGTCTCCGATTTCAAAGTATGACCTTGAAATTGAATGTGAATCTTGCGCGCGATTCACCATCTCATATAGGTCAACATTTGTATGCTTGTTTTCGAGTTTAAATTGTAAATCACTACTTATGTGTTGATCAAGTCTATTAAGTTTAACAGAATTCAGCACTGTAGATGACAGCATCTAAAATCAAAGCGCTGAAGGCACTGAAGTTCTTCGCTATTGCATAATCTTAGACGCAACTAAGTTTTCAAAATTATTTTATAGCTTTTTATATCGCAAGTTTGAAATGAACACAACCCATTCAAATTTATAAAGAGTGTGTCTTAAAGCACAGGTCAAGATGTGTGTGCACTGTTTATCCGCATATTTATGTTATACAGATAACTTAGACAAAATGTGCGCATTGCACAGGCTAATCAGTGTGCACAGGCTTATCTTATTTGACATGCATCAAGCCCTGTTTTCCCTGAAAGCAGCCAATATATACAGTTTTTAATGATAAACTCTCAAATGTCGTCGCACAAGCTGTTAAACACTATTTATTACATACACACTCGATAATCGCTAAGTGATTTAAATGTAAATAGCGAGTTTAAAGAGAAGACAATCCCCAAGATCTGTCTGCCGTGTACCTGTATAAACAGGCAGATGAGGTGGTTATCGTTCCTGGCGTAGTTAAGCAGCATACTAAATTGCAAAACTCCCTCTACATTTGTTGTCCGCTAGCGCGAACAACTAAACAAAAACTTGTTTATTGCATCACCTTGTAGCTGGGAATTGCAGTTATTATTTAACATTTCTCGCAACATGCAATAAAGTTTTGTTAAAGTTTAACTATAAAAGCAGAAACATAATCGCGACTCTTTGCTGCAGAGGCGCAAAGGGGTAATACTCTGACATGTTTGAGATCGGAGTGGCGTGCCTTGTTGAGAGGAACCAACGCTTACTAAGATGAGAAGTGACTTGGAACTTACCATGTTCTTACGCATTACCAATACTTTCAACGTTTGTTTATGCGTTTTAGTATCAGAATGTAATATTGCCCCAGATACCAAGATGGACAAATTAATTTTCAGCTTTTTATAACAAATCGTTCACAGTGCAAAAGTCTTTCCATCTACGATAGCCCAACACAATTTACCAAATAAAGCGTGTTATGGCATATCACACTCATTGTTACCGAGTTTCAGTGGTAGCCACAGACATTGTTTATGCCTTAATGCTACTTTGTAAATACCTGTATGCAAAAGTCAAAGTAAATATTACAGATACAATCAAAGAAATATAAACGATGTGTAAGCTTTTACGATGTCCACATACATCATGATTTACAAACAGAAAACGGACTTTTAAACAAAATGTAAATATGTTTGATACAACAGAACAAAGGGCATAAACTTTCAAGGGATTTCACACAGCAGTTCAACAAAGTAACGTGTCTACAATGTAACAAAACTTGTAAACCGGTAATAATAAGCATCAAAAGACAATACATCTTTCATCTCTGAATCACACAATGTACATTCATCCATAATACTCCATGTATCTCCATATCTACCAAAACTTTTCAGATACAAACCACAGGGCTTCAAAGTGGCCCATTGTCAGCCACATCAAATGTGTATAAAACCATCGAACGATGGTCACCTTTTGTCTTCACCCTGGATTTCCCTCGAATGTAAGCCCCTTTAATCCCAGGTAAGTCCCTAATTGATGACCTATCATAGCACAAAGCCTCCCCAAAACCCCTTTCACAGTTGAAAGGTCAAGCGACGATTTGGACTCCATGGCAAAGATTTTGCCATTCGGATATTTTAAGAATTACTGTCAAGTATCCAAATGTAAAATGGTTTGGGAACGTGCCAATCACATTTCAGACAAAGCAAGGATGATAACTGAATATTGTTATAATTTGACACTTTGATTTGGATGCACACATGATGAATATTTATAAAATTTAATTGAAAAATGATACGCATGCCATCATTGCACTTTTTTATACGTATTTATGATACGTGACGTTTGTAGTAAAAATCGGTTTAGAGCATACCACATTGGCACCATAACATATGTCTACAAGCAAATACCGGTATAATTTAAATATTGTATCATACCCATAGGGTTTCAACTCTGTCAGTTGATAACACATTTTAAGCTGTTTTCTGGTGACTATTTCCCAACGAGTTTGTGAATGGTTTGCGAAGAAAATGTACGGACAACGTGTGTCTTAAATCCAGTTTTCCTTATTAAGGCAACATTGCATTATAATCTATTGACATGCTATCAGTATATAATTACTTTTCACCTGTGTGTTTTGTATCTTCACAACATGAAAAATACAAAATATAATGTATTGTAAGGAAATCATACATATTTTCTTGATTGTAAATAAACAGAACCGAACACAATATATTATTTTGACTTAAACATACACAGTTCATCGAAGTTAACGTACGTATACAATAACAACATGCGTTTGAAGTAAATACAAAACATAAATTATTTCAAAGATAAATTACTTTAAGTTATTTGTGTAATCAATTTCTTAACTCTGTAATAACACAATGAGTTTAAGGTTACATTTCCCCCGTATAACAGTTTATCATTTCAAACAATATTTATCATATATGTCTTTAAACAAGGGGAATCGACCAACTTCGGCGTATAGCGATACTGGATTTGTTTTATTTTTACTTTAATGTTTCAAGACTTTGTGATAAAGTTACGTGAAAGCTACAATAGCTACTCCTGTAAACAAAAAGAGAATGTTCCAGAAACGGCCAGGTAGGCAAATCTCAGAGATAATCGATGTAATAAATCTTTAAGTACTTACATAAATGATAGGGCAAATTTATTCCACACATCTCCAGCTGCTTCCGCACAATACACTAATGATTCCTTTTATAAACCAACTGAATTCTGTCCATGAAATGAAATTTTCACAGACGTGCGATCTCATAAATTCCCATTTTATCACAAAAGCGTAACATTTTGTATAGTTCAGAACAAATACCTTAACGCCGCGAGATCTCAACGTAAATTGAAGAAATGTCATTTTCACGAAAATCAATTGAAGCGCCGCAAAATAAACAAGAAATTCGGGGTCAAGATCGCGTAAACCCTCCGCCAAGTCGCCGTATTTTAGACGCGGTTAAACACACTCCTTAGAGGCCATTATGGCCCTGTGTAAATATGCACTTCTGTGGTCGCATATGCAATAAAGCTGAACATACAATACTAAAAGGTTCGGTTAACAATTTAAGCTTTAACAATTATTCAGCGAAGTAAATATGATCAATATTTATCCTAGTACTTTTTCATTGAATCTGTGTTTGAAAATTTCAGAGGTTTCTATTAATGTGTAACATAAATCTGACTTATACAAATATTTATAATTTGTAGGCGAAGGTACTTTGAAGTAACGGATAGCTCATTGTGACTTGATTGACGTCATCATAGAATGTATTTGCACAGTCTTATCTAAATTGTTTAATTTTGATTTATAGTTTACTGAGGCAAAACTACTTGATTTCTTTTAAAACATTTTGCCAAAAGTCAGTGATTCATATATTTGCCTAAATCTCTCAACCTTTCATGACTGTTAAAACTGTTGTCTTTTCACTTGCTGGTGTTATAAAGGGCCCGGATAAATCATTTGGCATTCAAATGGAAAACGCATAATGATCATTACTTGATAACGAAATCTGTATTTTCCATTCGTTTCAGTATATATGTGTTGTCAATTTTGTTCTTGACATTTTGCTTAAAATTTGACGATTTCTGTAATATCATCTAGCTGTGCCTATATTCAAGAATTGCCCAAATTATGTGTTTCCGTTTAAAAACTTTCACATGTTGTCAAAACTATTACTATTTCCATTATCATTTATATGTCATCAAACAACGGTTGCTTTTTTCAAAGGGCTATAATATCGATACAAGTTATATTTTTATGTTGATCTAACTGGTACCGGGTGAGGCTGTGAGTTTCTATTTAATGTTTAACTCTTTGAATATTACGTGTCTGTGCAGTATGAATCCGTAACAGGACCCAATCGACAAGTGCACTTCAGTTGTTTACTCATAGTAGGGCTTAGTCTGTTCAAACATGGCGCCCTTTATTTCGAAATGCCAAACAATAATTGCGAAGTAGCATTTATATGTAACGCTTTTGATAAAGCATGACATCGTGAATTTTACAATTCAGTCATTTGAATTCCTTTGAAGTTTTTCATGAACGTTTAATAATTTGAAATTCAGAAATCAAAGGCAAAATCACTCGTTGGACGATATTATGTCAATATTGAATTTCAATTATCAACAATGACACAGATCCTTTCATCGGAATATCGGAATTAATTTTTAAAATTTAAATATTGGAGGACACACGTTGTTAATAATAATTGAAATTGGTTGCAAAACATTTAAACATACAATAGTCCTTCGATAAATCCATAAAAATTTCATCATACCTTGTCCAGGGAACCATACATTGAAATACAAATACGTAAAGTGTTTGCGCTGCCATCCTGTCATAAATGTCATTCTACTAACAATGCCACATCCCATCTCACTAAAAGGCAAGCAATATACCATACCATCATACTATAAAAAACACTAGTTTGTAGCACAAACGAAACACATTCCATTGAAATGCCTTACTTACCGTTTTGTCCTGAGTGTAAATAATGTGCTTCAAGGACACAAACATGTTCGTTACCTTTTTACACTGCATTCACAAATTCTGAAATGACTTCATTTATGTTTCTATCAATTCAGACATTACACTTGGTTAAATCATGATCGTGTTGTGAATCTTAAGCAGCCACTAATCGTCAGAAATCTTATAAATATTGGCCACTTGATCGGGGTAAATGTACACCGTTGGCATAGAATATGTCCGCATATCTCGCTAATAATACCTTAAAGGGACCTTTTCACGTTTTTGTTAATGGACAAAATTGAAAAAAACACATTGTTTCAGATTTGCTAATTTTCGTTTTATTAAAGATATTTGCGAGTTAACAGTAAAACGGAACATTTACAATGCTCTAAAATATCCATTAATCCATTATATGAATCTTTTTACGATTTAAAAACCTGAAAATTATGAGCATGTCAAACGCGAAACGAGTGAATAATTTGGAGAGTTCTGTTGTTTTCGTTATATTTTGTGACATTACGAGGATTGCGTATATAAAGTATAAAATACAAAAGTCACGGATGGCCGAGTGGTTTAAGTGCTTGACTCTTACTCAAAGGGTCAGTGGTTCGATCCGAGTTGAGGCTCACTTGTTTTCCTTTTTTAATTTTACTCTTGTTTTTTTTACTGGAGATATTCAGTAGCAATGTTTACAATTATCAATTTAAAGCTTTTAAAGACAAACTTCAATACATGCCAAAATCTGTGAAAAGGTCCCTTTAAATAGCGCTAATGAATCAGCTGGTGTCTTCCAAATAGTGATAAATGTCAAGACATTTTGTCAGTATTAAGGTGTGACGTGGCAACTTACCTGCAGTAAATAGGTAACCGCCTGCCGAACTTATATTGTGTTCAAATGTCTTTATTTGAACTCGACTGTGAGGCTCAGCCAGGTTCTTAGGAGCTTACCATGGCGATGGAGAAGGCTTATTAGTGGATTCCAGTGACTTGAAGACATACATTGTCGTCGAGCCAATTGGAAGGCGGAGGTCGACGCGAGACGTCGCCCTGCTTATCCTGTCGGGCTCCCGTCTGCGGGCTACCCGTTCCGTGACGTTAGCCTCCGAGCCCGCTTCAGCCGAACCGTCTACAAGACAAGTTTTCTGCATGTAGCCGGCGGAGACAGAAGGAGGAATACTTGAGGGAGGTATTTCCTGACCTTCTAGCATCAATGGGTCATCTGCCGGCACCAGAGTGAAAAGAGCTGGAGAGGAAGGCCGACCAGAGACCTAGTCAGCGGACTGACTTTGGAAACCAGCGGTCGCCGGCAGAGGATCAGTAGTGAAGGGCACAAAGTGTCCTGAAGACTGCTGACTTCATAATGTATTTGGATTCGATGGGGTAGCAGCCGGGGTATACGTCTAGGCAACGTAGAAGACACCCGTGGGGCTGAAAAGGTAGCCGTAGTGGCGGGGTGAACCTCTGACCCTGGAGCCTGAGAGTTAAACAAACTTGTGTTAGTAAAAAAAATAGGCCCAGTGGCTGTAGAAGCGGCTGAAACGTGTGTGGAGGCCAATTTGGAGACCGACACACGTGGCAGGGAGTCCTGAGATTTCGTCAAGGATTCAGAGGGGGGCCGCCAAGGGGACCGGGGGTCCGAGAGCGCCTACGTGAGAAGGGGCGATGTCCCTTATCCCTGCGATGCCGAGACACTCTTCGGCGATGCTGGGAATGAGGTCTCTTGGAGTAGCGTCTCCTCGAGCGTTGGCGTGATCGCTTTCGCAAGGATCGACGCAGAGAACTGCTCGGAGAGGGAGAGCGTGCCCGATGTCCAAGCCGGTAGTGATGAGGGCTCGTCGAAGCAGACGATGAGTCCTTCGACGACGAGTCCGAGGAGGAGGAATGGCCGGAGAAATCTGACGATATACGTCTGCGTCTGTGGCGAAGGGTAGGAACACGACTAAGCCTACGGGTGTGATGTGCCGACAACGTTGTGTCAACGTCTAGCCGGATGTTGTAATCCAGTGAAGCAGAGCGTGACACACGTGCAGCGCCTCCCTTCCTCAAGGAAGGGGTTGCATGACCAGTAATATTGTCAGGCAAACCGGAAAGACCGGTGTTAGCGCCAGACAAAGGATGACCGATGACCGGGCCGGCATAAACTGACAGGTGGCCGGACCGGTCATAAGCTGACCGGTGACCGGACCGGTCATATACTGACCGGTGACCGGACCGGTCATAGAATGACCAGTGACCGGACCGGTCATGGAATGACCGGTGACCGGGCCGGTCATAAGCTGACCGGTGACCGAACCGGTCATACGTTGACCGGCGACCGGACCGGTAAAAGGCTGACCGGTGACCGGACCGGTTATAGAATGACCGGTGACAGGACCGTTCAAAAGCCGACCGGAGCCACGTGTTCGAGGACGGGTGGGGAAAAGTCGGATTTCCCTACTCCGACCAGACGCCAAAGAGCCACGGGAACAAGATCTAGACGATGTGTTTCCACGCTTGCGGCTCTGGCACGTCCTACGGTTCCTAGCCTTACGCCAGATCACATCTGAACATTCTCCGCAGAATGAGCATCTGCGATCCGGCGTGCAGCCGGAATATGAAAGGCAAGAAGGGTGTGTATCCCACTCTGCCTTTACATGACCGCAAGAACCGTGTTTTGGGGGCATAATTTACACAAAAGTAAATAGTACAATGAAAAAAACACGGGTAATAATTTGTTAGATAATTAATTAAACTTCTCTGAACAAAACTTGGCGTGTACACAGCGAACACATTTTCTGAGAATATCAAAATGGCGGTGTTTATATCTCGCATCCGGAAGAAGAATGATTATGGGTGACACCGGTTTAGCTAACCACGTGACATTACATGTTCCGGGTTAGTCTATATCGCGAGCATGTAGCTGTCGGCTCCAGAAAATTCCGGATGATTAACCCACCTTCGGAGGAAATAGCTAATGATAGCAGGTAAGTATTTAGTAATAGATTTTTCTTGGAATAATTGTCTTTATTTGAACTCGACTGTGTCAAGATTAATCGACCAACTATCTGGAGCAGACCAGCATGCTTTGCAAATGCACCAATGCACATAATGTGCAGTAATAAGTGCATTAAATCAAAGTTTTAAACACCCAACAGACAAACTATTTGGGTGTGAATCATGCAAACCCTTTTTTGCTGTTACACTGTGCACGTTATAATATTATCCAGTACGCTTATACTAGTAGTCTCACATACGTAATTTAACGTGTCTTACACAAATAAAATATAACTTATAACTATTTCGCATCAGCCGGTAAATCGAGATCAGATTGTTAGATATGATTCGTCATCTAAAACAAACAATGCCTGACTGAGACAGGTCACGTTATTATTTTGAATATAAAGAAGTGAAGACTTGCTGTCAAGTATCCTAATGTGAAAGTGGCTGGGAAACGTGTCAACCACATTCCAGACTTAGCACGGATGATAACCGAATATTGTTTCAAATTTCACACTTTGGTTTGGGTACGCACATTAAGAATTTTTTAATTTTCAAATTGAAAGATGATACGTATGTCATCATTGCGCTGTTAAATACGTATTAATGATAAGTGGGTATCAGCGGTGTAGAGCATACCATATTGGTACCATAACACATGTCTACTAGCAAATATCGGTATACTTTAAATATTGTATAATTCTAACAAGGTTCTAAATATGTCAGTTGATCAACAAAACTTAAGCTGGTTTCTGGTGATTTTTTTCCCGACGAATTTGTGAATGTTTTATGAAAAGACTAAACGGACAAATTGTGCCTTAATTCCTGTTTTCCTCGATAAAGTAACATTGCCTACATTCTTTATACCAAGGTTAGACATGCTTTCAATATATAATTACTATTCACTTGTAAGATGATCACAGGTCGATGCAGACCAAAACTTGTTCGCTATTAAAGTATTCATTGTTGTTATAGTCGCACTTTTCTATATGATTTTGTGGGAGTGTTACGGAAAATTTACAATAATTACTCCTATAAACAAATGAAGAATGTTTCTGAAACAGCCAGATAAGCTTATCTCAGAGATAATCGATACAATAGATATTTAAAGTACTTACACAAATGATAGGGCAAATTTATCCCCAAACATCTCCAGCTGCTACCGCACAATACACTGATGATTCCTTTTACAACCAACTGAATTTAGTCCATGAAATCAAATTTTTACAAACGTGCGATCTCATAAATTCCCATTGTATCACAAAAGCTTATCATTTCTTTATATGTCAGAACAAATACCTTAACGCCGTGAGATCGCAAAGTAAATTGAAGAATTGTCAATTTCACGAAAATCAATTGAAGCGCCGCAAAATAAACACAATTTTCGGGGTCAATATCGCATAAGGTAGCACTATACAGTTTTGAGCCCTAGTCTCGAATTGGCAGGGGAGAAATTTCTAATAAATAGGGATACAATAAAACTGAGCAGCAATAATAGTGTTTTACAAGTTAAAAGTATCAGATTTGAGTGGTGGTGGTTTGAAATGCATGCTTAGTGAATTCGAAAATGTGTCCAGTGCCTAGCCAGTGTGTCTGCTGGGCAGTCAAGGTCATGAAATACGTACATGCTGGTTGCTAGCTCCGAAGGATAATTTTGCATGAATTTTAAAGGTGCCTCCACTCAACTGAATTTCTGCAAAAAAACACGTGGATGACCCTAGGATTCTTCGGTGTCGGTCAAATATCTGGTTAGTGATGCAGTAAAATAGAAAGTGTTTAATGAACTGGCATTTGCAGTTTAGTGGTAAATTTGTGTTGAAAATCACAGAAATGGCCTCGAAAACAGGTGACATTCAGACCCCTAAATTGGCTGATTGTCCATGATGAAAATATACAGCAAGTGAGTGCACCATGGCTATCCATGTATTTTTTGGAAGACATACCCCCAACAATACTGAAGATATGTTTTGTATGATTTCAGGTGTAGACGTTGTGTTAGCTGTGAGAACGGACAGTGCCCCCACCCCGGCAGCCAGGAGCCGATTTGTGAAAAACTGTAGTGTGCCCCCTTAAGCATACGTCACCGCTTTGAGGCTACATACCACGTTAGTTGCAAAGTTGTAAACATTTCTTCCAATTATGAAACGGGTATATCTTCCATAATTCTTGACAATGTTGCACATAAGCTNGTAAACAAGTCCCTTAAAAGAAACCTTCATATTCAAGGAATTTGAAGTGCCATCAATTAAAATATTGTTTGTTGTCTGTATTTCAGGAAAATATAATAGCTTAAAGTCTAGAAAGTAAACACTTCAACATGGCAAAAACGAGGTGAGTATTTCAAAATATATTTTGACAATTCTGATTGATGATGATATTAAATTTTATTTTGTGTTTAACAAAACACATTTTAATAGTGAGATATACCTCGTCTTCCAAGAAAAGAAATACCGTTTTTAATCATTTTATGTAATTAAATGATTGTATATTTTAATGTTTAGGCATATCATTTAAAGAACTAATTGTGTTTATTATATTTTATAATGAGGAATAGCAAACATAGACATTTGAGAGTTTTGTCCAATTGTTTCATTGTAAAAAACGTTCCTTCCTTATGTGCGAATTGCCATTTAGTTATTGTTTTTCTTTACATGTTATCGTTAATAACTAACGTTTTCATGTATGTTTTCGATTTTATTTTCCAGATGTCCGTCGATCACATCTCCCAGAGAAATATATAGATTTATATTACAGGGCTTCTTTTCTCGTATGTAATACACGTTCAAAACGTATTATAAAGCCGTTATATTAAAATGCTGCTTTTGCACGTTAGTTCTTATCGACAATAATTACAATAGTTAAAACTATGATCACACGTCCGTCCATCTGTCCCTCATCTTTCACATCCAGCTGCGCATTTGCTTGTGTGCTTGGTTTAAAAATATTTGTTCGACATTGGACATCTGTTAAAAGCTTCTGCCATTTGTCAAGTGAGTTTGGCCTAACATCAGGCTGATCGTGATGTCGTTTAATCCTTTGAAGTACGACCCTTGATTTGTATCGTCTGCGATGCATACCACATTGAAACAGTTTGATATTAGAGCAAATGAACATAAAAGTTGTACCGATGTTATGTTTCTCTTTGAAAATACAGTTTATTGGTTTGAGCTTCAAAACTATTTCCCGTGTCCATTTTAAATATATCATTAAATTAAAAATATTTCGTTTTATCGGTTCTATGAATTTTGTTTGCCGATGGCCGTTATAAACAAGGCAAAAGAACATTTAATACGAATATTTAAAAACTTTGATTTGTGATGTCGCAATATTGAGTGTTTACGGAATCAGACAGATGTTTCAAATAAATTGAACCTATAAATGAACAAGAAACATGTTTTTAGCATAGCACACTTAAATTAAATAAAAGTCATCCTTTTCTGTTTCCAGTGACACTGATTATACCTTTTGGTGTTGCATTTGCAATAACTAGACTGACATATGGTAAGACCATGCACCATTATGTTTATATACATGTTCATTAATACTTAAATATTTAGAAATGTGCATGTATTTGCGTGGGTTGTAGTCAACTCAAATTACGTTGATGTTTTCTAGACTACGTATATTTTTTTTCATTTAAAAAAAAAAAAAAAAAAAAAAATCTTTAGACATTGTATACGGTAAAATGGTGTTTTTTTTTTAAAGTCGAATATATTTCAAGCGGTTTGAGTATGTAGCAATTGTATGTAACATAACGAGGCATTATCTTTTTAGGTTTGGTGTCGGTAAACACGACATTATGCCTCCCCGAAAAAAACGTGGCAATACTTTTGGTCACGAAAGGTTTTATAGAACTGATTATGTTTTGGGCACCGTTGGTGGTATTTCGATGGTGTGACATGATCAAACGTGCAAGTGAAAACCCTTGTTTCGAAATATATGTGTATACATTTACGCTGACAGAGTTTGTGCTACTTGTTTTGGGTAAGCAAAAAGGAAGTTTTACAGATTGTAAATTTATCTAGACATTGAAGACAATGATCAATAAAAAAAAATGAAACAACAATAAAAAAGATAAATCATACATTTGATATTGAAGATTTGGGAAGTAAAATGCACCCGTAAATAGTAGCATACATTACAATGATTTATTTCTTTCAGAAATTGTTTGGTGTTTAGGATACTATAGTGAAATGAAGACAACATGCCCTTTATCCGATCCGGAGTGGAGCGTTCACTTTGCAAACTTCAGTATTTCCCAGACTGTTATCGATGGTACGACATGGATTGGCACAATATTTGCGCTTTGTTTCTTTATGTTTGAAAGACGTGACATGAACCAACTGAATCAAAAAAATGATTTTGAAGAGTCTCAAATGTAAAAATAATGTGTGGCTATTAACAAAGTAATGATGTGTGTTCATTAATATCACATTTGTTCATATCATAACAAAATATGTTTTGTTGGGCATTGAATAGACATTAGTCTGTCTTAAACACACGCCTGCAATATTAAAGAACATTTCTCTGCTGATAATGTTTGTAGAGTTTTATATCACCTCTCGGAATTTCAAAGTATCAACGATAAAACTGACACCATGGTTCATTGCTAAACTTTGCAATGTATACTATGTTTAAATAAAGTAAGTTAATACCAGTTCGATTGCATACTCTCTATAAATAAAACACGCGAGAATGAAGTGGTATTCGAATTATACAGCATTTAACGTATATATGACTATCCGAATTGTTTTAGATATATTTGATCACACATTTATTTGGACATGTTGAGAGTTTTGTTAACCCTTTACCTTCCTTCTGGATGTAATATGTTGAATTAAATGGGACGATATTTAAACAAACGATGGTCAATAAAGGTGCTGTATGTGCACCACGTATAGAATGTGGTTTATTTTATTGTTGTAACCAGGACTTAAGTATTTAGTGTTATATAATACACAACGGTTTTAACAATGAAGTGCATTTAAACTAAATAACTGTCACGTAAAGAAACAACTAAACGCCATCTGGTGTGCCTTTTTTTCAACAACATTGATTATAGCGTCTGATGGTATGGTCTTATGCTGGCAATAAAACGGTAATAGTGTATAACAGTGTTGTTTGAATTAGGAAACACTATTATGACAGTGGTATCGTTGCAATAGGTTAATATTGGTACATGTTGTAAACGCATCGCACGCAATAAGTGGTTTTAGTTTTATTTGGGTTAAATAAACTGACTTATTTCAAATTCGTAATATCTCATTTATAAGATAAGAACATTTGTTTTGTAATGTCATTGGATGTCGTTTACCTTTCTTCCAATCAAAACCGGTCTTTCAAAATGTTTTGGTAATTTTTTGCAGATTCTTTTGGAAATGGCGTCAATCGAACGATTGTCGAAATAACGAACGGCTTTCACTAAATTCGGTGAATGACAAGTTAGTGAAAAACAAGTGTTACTCGAATTACTTTGAAACAAGCGAAAATATAAATCAAAAAGCCATTCTAGTTCCCGAGTGGTTAAAGAAAAAATATTGCCCTTGTCAGGCAGGTAACTGGTAAAAACATGAACTACGGATCCTGTGGTTAAGAGTCGTCAATTTACTTTCATTTAAAGACTAGTCTATGTGTTCTTGGGGTCAGTTTGTCAAGTTTATAATCCAAATCAAACAAAAGACTGAATATACATGAACAATAATATTGACTAGGCAACTATTTTGCAACCTTTGTCTGTATATCACATACTAGGGAAAGGAAAATTTGATTCAATCATCCCATGTTCTAGAAATGATACAACCAATAGATAAAATACAGATACAATGTCAATTATCTATCCACGTCACATATTCACATGTTTGATCGCATGTTGTAAAATCACCTGACATGTATACACAGTTTAAATGTTAGGACATCCACAGAACGGTTTGGTTTATCGTCCACATTGATCCTGAAAATGTATAGGGTCAGATTGTTTACATGTTATAATTATCTCAAACTGAGATAGTTAATATATACTAAACATACAGCAGTCTTTGGACTATGACTCTTAATACTCTGCATTGATTGCGGTGCGAGTGTCACCAGTTCAATTTAAATAAAGTTTTCAGTAAAATTTATAATTAATGATTCATTTCATTTAAACAATTTTTACTTATGGTTTTCATCTTTATTGGAGGCCCTTTCCACCTAATGAAAGGAAAGAACTGATTGATAACAGTTCCCGTGACTGACATATGACTGATTTTAGTTGTGAACACAACAACTTTCAATGTTCACAGAGCATACACAAGAAAGTAACCTCAATAGGCAATGTTTTTGCAATTTGCAAAAAATGGGCATTTCAAATCTGTACAATTTGGGCCTTCTAAATTATGCCGTAATTCAGGCTTATTAAGTAGCATCTTGAGAGATTCGTTTATGGAAACTAATACATGATTGTTAATTCTGTACAGTTTTTATTATCAATATAGAATATCTTAAAATAAACATTTTGTTTTACATTTATTTGCTGTCATACCATCAGTTATTTTTTGCCGTTTAGGAAACGGGACTAGTACGTTTGAAATGCTGCAGTTTAAGAATATCGATGGCAGAAGTCGACTCTTGAAAACATTTAAATAAAAGTTTTGTGACGATAGCACAACACATTCATTTTTTTACAATTTTTTTAACCTGGTGTAAAGAGTTACTAACTGATAAAACCAATGTTGTCTTTTCCCGACATATTGAGATTCATGATCATTTTCCCTTTTTCATTCAACTCGGATTGATTTGTTGCAATTTTAAACATTCGCCTGTCTATCCATTTAACATTGGTTGCCATAATATTAACTGTTGTGATTCTTTGTTGGTTGAATGTAAAAAAAAATATATTAACAGAGTACATTTTGTTTAATTTGCAACTCATAGAGAATGAGTATCATAAAGAGTATCATTTACTCAACAATTATTTCAAAGAGTAACCAATTAGTAAGTATGCAACGTCTCAGTGCATGGAACAAGCATGCAAAGCGCATAAATCAGCTGTAATAGTGAGTTTTTAAGTTTATAAATGAACTGCACTCCTGCTATATCTTGATATCTTTGGCACTGCACCGGGTCATATCATTTTTTCATCAACATGTTGAATGTAAAGTCGAATTTCTCCACCAATACGATTTTTTTCAAGAAACCCTGGCGGATATGTTACTCGGGAGACATTGGCCGATACAATTTTCGGTGCAAACACTTTTTCATTGGCATACCTTTAAAGAAATTTGTAAATAAAGTGCTAAATAGGGGACAAATTCCTGCATCGTCGACTTCAAATAGCCATATTTCAATAAATCCTGAATAATAATAACCAGGATTTTTCTAACATACATGATAATACCTCTTTTGCATATACCAAAAGATATTTAAATTCAAAAATTCCTTTAAACAATTATAAAACTGAATTTACTTACCCTACCGAAATTCAGCCAAATTTATTGGAAACTTTTTCAAGCAGGTCGAACTTTCCACATCAGATCGGGTTTCCGGGGGTGGTTAATGGCCTCTTAAGTTTTACCCGTCCGAAATTTGCAATTTATTCATTACAAATATATACAAACATTTAAAACATGAAATTCTTCAGAACTACAGCAACAATTTTAAAATAAAGTGTGTCAATGACCACGATTTATAAATATTTATAATCATTAACGAAATCAATGCATAGATTCATAAAAACAAATCAAGAAACCATCGTCGGGACCAATGTTGACCACTTTTGCATGATTTGAAATTAAGTAGAGGACCACCATGTCGCACATTAAATATAAAATCCCTGAAAGTTTCAGAGAATGGGATTTTTAAAGTTATTTACTATAAAAGTGTATATAAATCTTGTGACGCCACGTGCACGATTCGAACAAACTTAACAGAAGAACCCTAAATGGTGTTACAAACTAAATCTTAAAACTCTAACCCTTTGTGGTTTCATAGACGACGATTTTTTTAGAGTTCATTGTTTTGATCTATTGATGCTCCGGTGACCTATATTTTTAACGGACCGGAATGATTTGAACACAGATGAAAAAGAGTTATCCGATGATCATTCGTAATAAAGCAAGAAAGAAAAATGATCATATACTTGTTACTGGAACGAAACGCTCAAATAGCATTAGTAACTAAACAACATCTGTTTATAATTTGCCCATGATTAAGAAAATAGTATCGTCATTCTTGTTTAGATATTTGATCTGACAAGAAACACAATGTTATAAACTGCATGTTTGTTTTACAGTTTTCGCTCTCACTCTAATGATGCTGTACATATATCAACACTGTACAAATGTATTCTTGTTAGAATCTAGCATATGTCATGTCATTTTATTTTTGTTGTATATTTGTAAAACGATAAGCAAGTAATGCTTAAGTCAAATACATTTTTTTTTCTGTTATGAAAATAAAAATAAGAATAAATAAACAAAACTCCCACCGATTCAGGGAGATAAATTATTAGAATAAAAGTTAATCCAACAGTCTATGAACGATGGACATGATGACGGTATCCTAAAAGCTTCCCATGATCACTATGGCCTCAAGTGAGCTAAAAAGGAAGTATATTTTATAGCAATACTTTTTTTAATAAGAAAGACAATATGAAAAATACTGAAGACATATTCAGAAAATTTGTATTATGTAAAAACATGTATATATTTTTTATTTAACACTTGAACTGTCAAAACATTTAAAAGTAAAATATTAACACATAAAAATGTGTTGTTGTAGTATTTCATCACATGTCTCGCACAAAACAATTACCAAACTTCAACTTCGGGATATAAATGCATCCGAAAATCGTGGGGCACACATGGCATCCTTAATTAATGCTATCGATGTGCAACGCATGAATTATGCGCTTCAACATGTTATAAACTGCTATACTATAAAATCCGACGTAGCATGTATAAGGTTTTGCACTTTTTGTCATTAACTAGTACTAGAGAGATTATGCTTTTTTTAAGTAAATATATTTGCGTGGCCTTTTAACAAAGATTTTAAATTCTAAATGTCAATTAATCTTTGTTATCGCCAATTTTTACAATTTCAATTGTTAGAAATGAAATCAATATGATGCAATATATCCGAAGCCATTCGTACAATATATTTGTATCATTATTCAATGTGTTTACTATAAACATTCAAATAGTGATAGTATTATTTTTTTTTGCTATTTATGAACGATCACATATTGTAACGTATTCTCTTAATGTCCAAGAATAAACCTGAATATTGCAGTTTATCCGTTTTTTACCATATAAAATGTTTTCTTTTTATTATGAATATAAAACATCAACTAACTATTTTCCAGCATTTCATACCTTTAAAATGTTTATTTTGCATGCTATATAACTGTAAATTAATTAATCCACTAATATTCTCATTCCTATATATATTTCCTATTTAGAGTGATATTAGACGCATCTAACAATATATGCTTAGTTTAAAGGTGTTTATCGCAACCGTTGTTTATTTTTGGTGTTTTCACTACATATTCACTTACATCTGAAATTTGCCGAAACCTAGTTCTTGAAATACATTACAACAAACCAGCGTTGCTATTACATTAAACGTATGAATGTAGATGAATACATTTGTTGTAATTACTATATGGGAGATTGCAGACTAATTTTAGTCTCAGACAAGAAACGTTTGGAAATGAATTTAACCAAGAAAGACAATTCCTGTTTCTTGTTTTATCTTTCCGAGTTGCATGTCATTAACAAAGTTTCAAGTTGGAGAACGATAACAATGACAATCACTGTTTAAAAGGCGTAAGAGCTACACATATTTAAATAAGTTGAATTACATGTTTGACAGAACGATTCAGTCAAACAAAGGTACTAAATAAAGTATTCTGTGAAAGTTTGATAGTGTTGTTTCTGTATGTTTTTTTCATGAAAATATTTTCAACATTGATTAAATAAATATAAATGAATAAATGTTTACTAAAATCCAACTGTTTAGCTTATGTTCCATCCGCTCAGATTAATCCGTGGTTAACCACATTTGATCAACGAAAATCTACATTTGTGTCTTCAAGCATGGTTGTTTATATTAAAACGTGAAATTAAAATGATGAATGATATTAGGGTTTGATCAATGAATTCTTGACCTGTGAGTTGTAAATTTCCAATTCCTTATTGGATCGTCACCAACCTAAATTAAAGTTGACCGCAAACTACCTGTAATGAATTGGCAAACTCTTGTTAACAAAGGAACTAAACTTGATCAGTTGCATGTGGTAAGTCTACACCATTCCACCACTTGAACCCCGAGTTAATTAACATTGAAAATTCACTATAATTTTGATAAGAACGTAATGCTCAATGTTTGAATCAAACCCTTATATAGTTTGGGAACATACACACATAATTGTTGTGTGGTTAATTTTAACACTAGGGTTTAAATCTAAATTGCCTGACTTTTTTTGACATTGTTTTTTTTATTGTTCAAGAAAGTAACGGTATCTCATGTGCGCTCCTTTAAATTCACTTTTCCGCCACTTGCAACTATCTCTATGCTGGATTAGTGAAACAATTTTGTGCTTAAAGTATGTAGGTAAAATATCCAAAATCAGGGTTACCTCTTATTTGTTTTAACATCGATGATACACAGTCAGCAAACACAACAAAATTATGTACACAGTGTGTCTCAAACTGTCAGGAAATTACTGCAGTTCTGTATTGTATGGACTGTGATGATACGTGTGGGCTTTGGTACAATAAATCACAGTTAACGTTGGGTTACAACTAATGTAAATTTGAAGAAGCGCAATCCGAAAGAATTGTTTATCTTTTGAAAGATTCCATCACATGTATGAACCATCCGTCCGAGAAAATAGTAAACGTGTGCGTTGATAAAAAACCAGCTCTTATGCAACCAGTGCACCAACACCAAACACCGGCAGTGTCAGCAAATGAATGATGTATGATAACAGCCTCTGGCAATCTTAAGACTAACGAATATCATAACAAAGAGTATCATCCTTGTAATCAAATGAATTATGAACGAAAATGAGAAGTTATATTAGGTCGGAACAAGAGAAGGAATTTCATCTCAAGGCCATTGGAGTGCCAACGTCACAAACGTCATGTTGGCTCGAAAAAGTCGACGAAGGTTATGTCATTTTAGGTGTGGGTTTTCGGGGTGTTATTTTTTTAATTTTAATCAATGCAGTTTTTTTACACAGATACGAATAATAATGTGACAAGAGTTTGGATTGGTAACACATAAACCGGTTTTACCCGGATGTTATTTCGGCCTCGGTTTGTGTTTATTTCGATGTCTTGTTTTTTGTATGTGACTTTAAAATCACTCCGTTGTTTTTGTGTTTTGTTTTGAACAAAATGTTTATTCTCAAATTAATCCGATGACTTCTAATCATAGTCCTTTTATTGAATATATAACGTTATTGACTGGATTACGCATTACCAGCAAACAATCAATATGTGAAATAAAACCTTTTATTTGATTATAATCTAAATGAACTTAATAACAAAACATTGTATTTTGGATGCAAACTCAGTAATTACAAATTCACAAATATTTAGAAGCATTGTTTTTGGACTAAAATTGAAAGATTTCTTTTACGGTCATTTTTCCCATGAGCTTACATCACTAGACACACACATCATTTGAACAGATCATTTACCCAACGTGATTGAATTTACTTACAGAGAATGTAATACAGCATTGAATAGCAGGTCCCTCCTTATATGTAGCTCACATAATCGTATCTAAGTGGCTAGTTGATCGGATACCCAAACATCGTTATTACAACGGTTGTCATCATACACAAAAATATCGTAGGATTTCGAGCCTAATTTCTAAATGGGAAATCCTGTCTAATCGTTGCAAAGTTGTCGTCCTCTAAACGTTAATTGAGTGGTCATCATTAACGAACATTGCAGACATTCATCACTATCAATAAATGAACTCTTGAAAATCACATTTTAAGTTATTCGGTGTCGGCAGCAAAAGATACATAGAAAACATACCATAAGGTTTAACAGAGAAAAGGTCAACAATACATAATTCAAAGGCATGTCGTTTATCGCTTAATTTATTACTCGAAAAAAATTGACGAACTACTGGTTAGATTTAGCTCCCTGCATTAATCTGTATCATGTACAATATTTCTTATCGGTCCGGTCCGGTCCTTCTGATTGAGTGAGGATTGTTCCTAATCGCACATGTTCTATAAACAACGTCTGAATGGAAACTTTCGTTCATGTTGTTTCTAAAGATTTGTACAATCGTTTCACAAACGAGCGACTTATAACACATTCGTAATATCTACAAACAAACCATAAAACACACACATAAGTATGTGTAAGTGATTTAATTAATTATAAATCAGTCTGTAGTAAACATGACCTGCTTTAAACCGGAAATCATGAGAATGATCGTCGTAATAATAATAAATAAACTGAAAACCAAGTAAAACTTCCTAAAATTGAAGAAAAAACATTAATTGTCAATCAGTTCTTGAAGATTATTTACAGTTAATTCGTAAATCCGACGAAAACCAGGGATACCAAAAATGAATATGTCGTCGGAATATCGGATTCCTATAACACTGGCTTTTCATGGAAAAATACATGATAGAAATGCGCTTTAGAAACATGTGTTTATGAATATCACCTTAACAAACTATAATAGACAATACGATTTTAAACAAAAATATCTGAACAAAACTGTTAGCAGGATTCAATACACGAATACAGTAGAAATGCATACAGAGAGCTCTTGTGCTTTGCCCTTGGTGTCGATGTGGTGAGCGTTACCCTAGCAGCAAACTTTCATGTATTGTTTGTACGATGAAAAGGGAAAAACAACAAGTACTTATTACACATCGTCCTTGTTCAAAGATTAAGTGTAATTCAACATTAAATTACATTTTTAGATCACGCGAAAACACGTTATGGCGGTACTAAAAACATTATGAAATATTCATATCTTTATTTGTATTGTTTATTGTTATTGCAATAGGAATCTAACTTCCGACGATAAAAGCATCTAAACATATATCACTAAATGAGCAAGGATTATAATCAATTTTCATTTACAAGAAAGCACACCATTGACTATAACTTAATTCTTCACGTGAAGTTTATTACGTTTAAATGTACTTCATTGTTGAAACCATTTCAGCAATTATTACTGTATATTTTGTACCTCTAAATCACATATTCATTTCCCCGGCTGCAACAATACTAGTCTTGATACTCATACATATATGGTTTATTCCCATTTGGTTTATCTCCATTTTGTTTATCTCTTTCAAACGAAAAGAAACAAAGTGCAAATATTGTGCCAATCCATGTCAGACCGTCGATAACAGTCTGGGAGATAGCGAAGTTTGCAAAGTGTACGTTCCAGTCCGGATCGATTGAAGGGCAGTTTGTCTTCTGTTCACTATAGTATCCTAAACACCAGACAATTTCTGAAAAAAATGTATAGCACTTAAAAACAATGAGTAACTGCGATGTATATTATTATTAACGTGTGCGTTTTTCTTTAAACATCTTTAATATAAAACATTTTTTTATCTTTTTTTATTGTTGTTTCATTTCTTAATTTTCTTATTGATCATTAACTTTTTTGTTGAGATGAATTTACAATCGGTAAAACATCATTTTTTCTTACCCAAAACAAGAAGCACAAACTCTGTCAGCGTAAATGCACAGGCATATTTTTCGAAACAAGGATTTTGACTGGCACGTTCGACCATTTTACAGCATCGAAAGACCAGCAACGGTGTCCAAAGCATCAGCAGCTCAAGAATACCCTTCGTGACCAAAAGTATTGCCAAACGTTTATCGAGGTGGCATAAGGTCGTGTTGGCCTTTACCAAGCCTAAAGAGAAAATTTCCCGTTTTCTTAAATTGAAAACGTACTTGAACCATTAAAAATATGTTCGATATTTTAGAGAACACATCATTTTACCGTACACAATGTATAAAGGTTTCTTTCGCGATTTGTATACAACTAAATGTAAAATATAATATACGTAGTCTAAAAACAGCAACAACAAAAAAAGCTTTTTATGATAAACCCCGCAAATATAAGCAAATTTCTAAATGTAAAAGTATTAATGACTATTTATATGAATATAACGGTGCATGATCTTACCATATGTTAGTCTAGTTATTGCCAATGCAACACCGAAAAATATAATCAGTGGATCTGGAAACAGAAAAGCATAAGTTTAATTTAATTTAAGTGTGTCAGGATTTCAACATTTCTTTATGGATCATTAATTATGTAATTTATCGGGAACATCTGAGTCCGTGAACACTTATTTTACAACATCACGCAAAGTTTTTAACGGTTTTGTTTGCATGGTTTATAACGGCCATCTGCAAACAAAAATCATAAAAACGATGAGACAAAATAACTTAAATATTAAACGATATATTTCAAATTGAAACGATTAATATTTTAGTAGCTCAAACAATTGAATTGTCTTTCAAAACGAAACACAACATCAGTATCTTTAAATGTACATTTTCTATTAAATCAAACAGGTTCAATGTGATATGTATTGCAGACGATAAAGTGCATGCTTCGTTTCATTTCATCAATTTTCAACGGATTAAACGACATCACGATCAGCCTGCTGTAGGGCCAAAATTACTTGATTAATTACACAAGCATGTAATATATGTTCAATTAAACACATGTATTTGAGGAAAACCAAGCACACAAGCAAGTGCCCAGTTGGATGTTACATATTCAATACGTGTTGAAAGTGTGCTACCTACGAGAAAAGAAGACGTTCAGGAAAGATCGGTATATCTCTCTCTGATATGTGCACGACGGATTTATGGATTCCCTGAAACATTATAAACAAGATACATTAAACACTACATTAAAATGTTAGTTATTAACGATGACATGTAAAGAAAACAATTACTTGAGTATAGATCGCACATTAAAAACACTTTTCCCTGAAACCATTAATTATTATCAAATTCAGACTTAAGAGTTATTATATATAAACATTAATAACGATATTATTTTCTTTAAAATAATATTTAATGATTTCAAACAGAATTCCTTTTCTTGGAACATGACCAATACACACAATTGAATAGCATAATTACACAGACTTTACTTGTCATGATTACGTTTTGAAATACACACCTCTCCTTTGCCATGTTGATGTGATAACTCTGTAGAGTTATAGCTGTAATATTATCCTGAAATACAAACACCAAACAATATTTTTTTATTTTTTCCTTACATGTGAATGTTTCTTTTAAGTCTTGTTCCCAGATATATGCATTTGTTGAAGATTTCACTAAAATGTCATAAATTGATTATTCAAAAATCAATTTTAAAAAGCTTAATTTTAATTTAAACAAAATGAAATTGAGAATGGAAAATACAACCGGAAGAGAGTATGTCTAATCGGGATTCGAACTGGGTCCTTTGGATTTATTTTAAAGATTATTCTTAAACTTTTTCTAAACAAATTTAATGCATTTTTCAGAGAATCAATTATACAAATTGCATGAGTGCACATACTGCTCAATGACGCTCTTGTCTACTTCAAACGACATGCCACGCCGACGACTGAATAAAACCTGTCAATAAACAAAGTAAACCAGTGCCTTAGTTGTTACAAATAGAGATTAAGTTTTGTTTATTGGCATTATCGTTTTGTTTTACTCACCGCAGAAAATAATGTGTGACTGTGGGGAGTGGGGATTATTTGGAGTAATTGACACGTTTCTTTAACTCGCGATAAAAAGCAGAACAGACCACGACTTTTTACTCCCATGTATGCATTATACAACAATATATTGAGACTCTGGTCTGCTTATTTGATGTTTTGTTGACCAACCTTTGAGATTGTTGTTCGCCATAAAAAAAAAGGTTTCGAAATAACAATTGTATCAATTCTATCTTAATTTGATAAAATCTCATCATAGTTTACGTCGTAGTTGCTCTTTCAGTTTTTTTTTAATTACTATTATTAGTAATTTTGGTAATCAACGATGCCACCACGACCGTCTGATACAAGTTGTAGTTAATTAACAAATCGAATATTGAAATTAATTTAATTACAAAAAAAGACTTCTGGTCCTGAAATAGATACTGACAACACGATTCATACATCAAGAACTTTACAATAATAACACATTTTAAACGGAAATAACAAAGAAACACAATAATTATTTTGGGCCAACATCAAAACGTATCTTTTTAAACTTTAAACACTGAACGTTTATCAGTAACTGAACAACATACTAATTGTAAGATTTACGATACAATATATTATTATTAACTTAATTAATATTGGCTTATACAAAAAATGCCCTTAAACACACACGCTTCAATGCTTATTCATAGCTGTATCGAAGTCAAAATAGCAAGTTCGTAAAACATTAAATAATAATAATAATAATAATAATAATAATAATAATAATAATAATAATAATAATAATAATAATAATAATAATAATAATA
>VMBQ01003089.1:78759-122138 GCA_007657795.1 Dreissena rostriformis
TTGAAATACGCATAGTGTCGTTGTGGGGCTGTATTGACGCAATTCAATGCTAGGAGTACCTTACATATAACTTGCATATACTGTTGGTGTTTTTATTTGGTGCATTTGTGGGTTTTTTAATGAAATTGAGAATTTGCCATTCATTGCAATAGTTTTGCTAATAATTACATTATTACTAACATTTGTGTTTTTTTTTTTTGGTATACATATATGGAATAAAAATGTGATTATTGCAACCATATGTAAATTTCATTAACTTATTTTGGGTATTACTGATCATTTTTATATTTTAAAATTTCTTCTATGTGGGGTCATTTTGGGACTTTACATGAACCTTAAATTTAAACGATACGTGGCGTTTGTAGTATCAACGGTTTAGAGCATACCACATTGGCAATATAAAATATGTCTACAAGCAAATATCGCTTTAATTTAAATCTTGTGTCATTCTCACAGGGTTCCAGCTCTGTTAGTTGATAAAACATTTTAAGCTGATTTCTGGTGATTATTTCCCGATGAGTTTGCGAAGGTTTTATGAAGAAACGAAACGGACATATTGTGTCTTAAATCTTGTTTTCCTTATTAAGGCAAAATTGCCTAGTTTCTTTTTACCACGGTTAGACATGCTATCAGTATATAATTACTATTCACTTGTGTGTTTTGTATCTTCATAAATATAACAAATAATGTATAATGTATTTTAAGGTAATCCTACATTTATTCTTGATTGTTAATACACAGAACAGAACAGAACATAATAGTTTATTTTGACTTAGCATTCAAAGTTCATCAAAGTACACGTACGTATACAAAAACAACATCCGTTTGAATAAAATTCAAAACATACATTATTTCAAAGATTAATCACTATACGATATTTGTGTAATCATTTTCTAAACTCTGTAAAACGCAATGCGTTTAAGATTACATTTGCCCCGTTTTACAGCATATAATTTACAAACAATATTTAACGACCTTGACATTCATGTCTTTATACAAGGGGAATCGTCCAACGTCAGCGTAAAGCAATACTGAATTTGTTGACAGTTTAACCTTAAATAGTCTTTGTAAAATTAACGATGGACGCGCTTAAAGTTTTCCGCTTTAGTTATTCCACCAACCTTGCAATTGATTTTTAAAATTGATAATACATAAATTGAACATGATATTAATAGGTACGTTCATATCTGTTGTTAGGATGACTTTATAAGTTATGTCCATTTTATTAAAATAAATAATAATTTGTCAAAATTAGTATTACATTCTTACCATTTTTTTGCATAAACTACTTCAATATTGACAGAAAAACCATAAAAGACAGTGACAAACTCCTCGGGAAATAGTCACTATAACTGTGCATAATACGTTTCATCAAGTGACAGAGTTGGAACCCGGGTTAAATTAAGCTGATCGGAAGTCGATGCAGATATAGAACGATGACTTGTTCGCTATATATGCGTTTTCATTGTTGTTCTACTCGCTTTTTTCTATATGATTTTGTTGGAAAGTTACGTGAAATTTAAAATAGTACATCATATAAACAACAGTAGAAGAAACAGTCAGGTAGGGCAATCTCATAGATAATTGATGTGATAAATCTTTAAAGTACTTACAGAAATGATATGGCAAATTAATTACCACACATCTCCAGCTGCTACCACACAATACAAAAATGATTCCTTTACAACCAACTGAATTTTGTCCATGAAATGAAATTTGCACAGACGTGCGATCTAATAAATTCCTCTTTATCACAAAAGCGTAACATTTCTTTATAGTTCAGAACAAATACCTTAACGCCGCAAGATCGCGAGAATTGTCAATTTCACGAAAATGAATTGAAGCGCCGCAAAAGAAATTCGGGGTGAATATCGCATGAACCCTCCGCCATGTCGCAGTATTTTAGACGCGGTTAAACACACTCCTTAGAGGCCATTATGGCCCTGTGTAAATATGTACTTCTGTGGTCGCATATGCAATAAAGCTGAACACACAACACTAAAAGGTTCGATTTAAAATTTAAGCTTTAACAATTATTCAGCGAAATAAAGATGATCAATATTTATCCTAGCACTTTTGTCATTGAATCTGTGTTTGAATTTTCAGAGGGTTCTAATAATTTGTAACATAAGTCTGACTAATAAAAATATTTATAATTTGTAGGCGAAGGTACCTTGAAGTAACGGATAGCTCATTGTGACTTGATTGACGTCATCATAGAATGTATTTGCACAGTCGTATCTAAATGTTTAAATCTGTAATGTAGTTCACTGATGCAAAGAAATCGATTTATATTAAAACCTTTTGCCAAATGTTAATGATTCATATATTTTGCCTAAATCTCTCAACCTTCCATGACTGTTAATACAGCTGTCTTTTCACTTGGTGATGTTATAAAGGGACCGGATAACTCATATGACATTCCAATTGACAACACATGATTACACGTGTATCATAACTGGATAACGAAAGCTGTATTTTCCATTCGTGCTTGACATTTTGCTTAAACTTGGACGATTACTTTTTCATCTTACTATGTCTATATTTAAATATTGTCATTATTAAGAGTTTCGGGTTCAAACCTTTCAATTGTTGTCAAAACTATTAGAATTTCCAAAATAATTTATATGTCACCAATCAACTGTTGCTTTTTTTAAAGGCTAAACGATGAATACAATTTATATTTTTTTATGTTGATGTAACTGGTGCCGGGTGTAGCTGTGAGTTTATATTTAATCTTTCACTTTTCAAAAATCAAAGCGCTGAAGGCACTGAAGTTGTTCGCTATTGCATAATCTTAGACGCAACTAAGTTGTGAAAATTATGTTATAGCTTTTAATATCGCAAGTTTGAAATGAACACAAGCTATTCAAATTCATAAAGAGTGTGTCTTAAAGCACACGTCGAGATGTGTGTGCACTGTTTATCCTCATATTTATGTTATAGAGATAACTTAGACAAAATAACAACAGTATTGTCTTTTTTTTCGCAATTGGTTGTATCTATAGAATTTTGGTTGCTTTGCTTAACAATAACAAGCCTAGAATCATATACATGTTGTGTTATGTGTATCTAATACTTTATTTGTTTTCTTTAAATTATTGAGCATTAAATGCATCATGTCTTGTTGTGAATTGAATCATTTCCTAGGCCTTATTGATCCACAGTCGCCAATTTGTATTCTATGTTTAATTGGATTGAGTTGTTTCAAGCTTTTAAAAAGCTAGTTGCCCTGTCTTTTAGCTCAACTGTATCCAACTTCTGAAATTTAGTTTCTTGGGCTTAAATCTACTGGCCCCAGGCTAACAGGCAACCACTAAACCGGTAAGTTATTCATGATATAAGATCTGACAGTGAATTGAACTCATTCAATTTGCAAGTCTGAAGACATTAAAGGGACCTTTTCACATTTTGGTAAAATGAAAAAATTAAACGATTTAATAATTTGGAGAGTTCTGTTGTTGTCGTAATATTTTTCATACTACGATGATTGTGTATATAAATTACAAAATACATGTCTTACTGTAAGAGCACGGATGGCCGAGTGGGCTAAACAATAGACTTTTATTCCAGGGGTCAGTGGTTCGAGCCCAGTTGAGGGTAACTTTTTTGTTTCTTTATTTTTATTTTTTTAAATGGAGCCATACAGATCAAATGTTTACATTTATCAATATTCAGCATTTAATGACAAACTGTGAAAAGGTCCCTTTTAGATGTTTACTAAAATGCCACAAGGTAAACATTTAGAACTCATTTGTTGTTTTTTTATTTAAAAGTGATTTTGTTTATTTTCCTTGTCAGCGAGGTTACTTTGAAGTTATTATCACTTTTATCTTTTTTTCAGATCCTTAATAGAAAAGAAAATTTTAGCCTTATTTTGGGAAAACATGGCTTAATGCATATGCATATGCATCAATTGTCAACCCAGTACCAGAGACTCTCTTTAAACGAAAAAAAACCCATCAAATCAGAAAATGTTGTCCTTGATTAGCTTGTGCGCATTGCACAGGCTAATCAGTGTGCACAGGCTAATCTGGGACACCACTTATTTGACATGCATTTAGCCCAGTTTTCCATGCAAGCAACCAATATGTACAGATTTCAATGACAAACTGGCAAATGTCGTCGCACAAGCTGTTAAACACTATTGATTACATACACACACTCACTGTCTGCAGTGTACCAGTGGTGAAGTATAAACAGGCAGATGCGGTGGTTATCGTTCTTAGCGTAGTTAAGAGCAGACCGACTTGCAACACACACTCATAACATTAGTTGTTCGCAAGCGAACAACAAATTACTTGTCTGTGTAGTACAAAATAACAGGACCCAATCGACAAGTGCACCTTCAGTTGTTTACTTGTAGTAGGGCTTAGTCTGTTCAAACATGGCGCCCTTTAATTAAAAATGCCATACAATAATTGCCAAGTATCATTTACATGTAACACTCTTGATAAAGTATGACATGGTGAATTTTACAATTCAGTCATTTGAATTAATTTGAAGTTTTCCATTAATGTTTAATAATTTGAAATTCAGAAATCAAAGGCAAAATCACTCGTCAGACAATATAATGAAAATATTGAATTTCTTTTATCAACAATGGTACAGATCTTGTATCGGAATATTGGAATACATTTTTTTAAATTAAAATATTGGAGGAAAAAGTTGTTAAGAATCATTGAAATTTGTTGCAATAAATTTAAACATACGATAGTACTTCGATTAACCCATAAACCAATACACAAAACCTTGTAAGGGAACAATTCATTGAATTTCAGTTAAATACGTAAAGTGTTTGCTCTGCCATCCTTTCATTAACGTTATTCTACTAACAATGCCATATCCCAGCTCACTAAAATGCCAGCATCATACTATAAACATCAGTAGTTTGTAGTAAAAACGAAACACATTCCATTGCAATACACTACTGACCTTTTTGTCCTGAGTGTAAATAATGTGCTTCACGGACACAAACCTGTTCGTTACCTGTTTACACTGCATTCACAAATTCTGTTATGACTTCATTTATGATTTTTTCAATATAGACATTACACTTGGTTTAATCATGATCGTGTTGTGAATATAAAGCAGCCGCTTATCGTCAGAAATCTTATAAATATTAACCACTTGATCGGGGTAAATTTGTACCGTTGGTATATAATATGTCAGCATATCTCGCTAATTTCACGTTTTTGTTAATTGACAAAATTAAAAAAAAAATGTTTCAGATTTGCTTATTTTCGTTTTATTAATAATATTTGCGAGTAAACAGTTATACTGAACATTTACAATGCTCTAAAATATCATTATATGAATTTGTTTACGATTTAAAAACCTGAAAATTATAAGCATGTCAAACGCGAAACGATTGAATAATTTGGAGAGTTCTGTTGTTTTCTTTATATTTTGTGACATTACGAGGATTGCTTATATAAAGTTTAAAATACAAAACTCACGGATTGCCGAGTGGTTCAAGTGCTTGACGTTTACTCCAAGGGTCAGTGGTTCGAGCCGAGTTGAGGCTCACTTGTTTTCTTACTGGAGATATTTAGTAGCAATGTTTACATTTATAAATTTAAAGCTTTTTAACTTCAATACATGCCAAAATCAGTGAAAAGGTCCCTATAAATATCGCTAATGAATCAGCTGGTGTCTTCCAAATATTGACATATGTCAACGTGGAATAGACATTTTGTCAGTATTAAGGTGTGACGTGGCAGCTTACCTGCAGTTAATAGGTCACCGCCTGCACAACTTATATTGTGTTCGAATGTCTTTATTTGAACTTGACTGTGTCATGATTGATCAACCAGCTTTCTGTAGTAGACCAGCATGCTTTGCAAATACACATATGCACATAATGGGCAGCAATAAGTGCATTAAATCAAAATTTTAAACACCCAACATACTATTTGGGTGTGAATCATAAAGACCCTTTTTTGCTGTTACACTGTGCACGTTATTATATTACCTAGTACGCTAATACTAGTAGTCTCACATACAACATGTACATAATTTAACGTGTCTTACACAAATAAAAAATAACTAAGTATTTCGCATCAGACGGCAAATCGAGATCATACAGTTAGATATAAGTCTTCCTCTAAAACATACAATGTCTGACTGAGACAGGTTGCGTTATTAAAATTTACAAACTCATGTGATTAATTCATATTGTGTGTCCTTACTGCAATTAATTTGAAAATGAGTATCTTTTTATTTGTGATAATCATTTATTAAATGATCAAAACAGAGAAGTTACATGTATATGAATCAAGAAATTACCACTTCCCAATTGTATGGATTGTGTTGATTATGCAAAGATATCAAAAAACGTAATAACGCCATGTCGGACCAATTTTATATCACTTTAGTTTGTAAACAAAGCACTACAAAAATTGGACCGGCCTTGCTCTACAAAGTATATAACCATAAGACTTGTCCGTAACATTTCTACTTTTGATAGACATACGAAGAATCTTACGGTGTCAAAGTAGCATGCCGTCCAAAAGTTCTTCATTTCTGTTTTATGACATTCTCGTATTTTGATGAACTAGCTAGTCAGATTTATTTGAACAGTTGTTGATGCATTCAATCCAGAGTAAATTTTCAATTTTAATTCTGACACGTGATGAATACTGCAACGCAATATGTTCTAATAAAGGGGTTGTTTCGCTCTGTCTTCTTCATTCAAAACTTAATTAATAGATATTCATGTTTGGGTTCACCGGTAAATGCTTACAAGATGGACATTAAACTTTAAATATTACAACAAAAATACAACATTTTTTTTCGATCAAATGCTTACGACACAAGCATGTTGTTTCCTTGAAGTGAAATACAGCTATTTGTTACCAGTATATACAAAATTGCACAATCGTTCCCCTTTACTATCTTTTGCTTTTTCATGTTTTTAACTTAATTGCTTTCCATCATTTTCAAAAGGTTTAGACATTTACATTTCAGACAATAAGCACTGAACACCTGTTATATACGAAGAAATAAAAGTGAGCGAAAAGTGATTGATGTACAGCAAAGATCGTGCCAGACAATTAATATTGAATTAAAATTTGATAAAATCCGTTTTAAATAGGATGGTCTGCATGTTAAAAATCGTGCCGATTTCAATATTTTTTTTTACTAACGAAAACTGCAGGGCAGGTATGTCACTTTGTTGAAAAACATTGTCATCGAGGATTTCATTTTTAGAAAGCAGTCCAATATAATTTTTCACATATATATACATTTGTAAAAAAAAAATATCTGTGAATTTTATTACGATTATTTATTATTAAATGACCAGATTTGGCTGAAGTAAGTACCACATTATTTCGGATCCCACTATTCTCAGAGTTTTAAATAAAGTAGGCCTTTGCAGGAATCTAATTATATATATATATATATATATATATATATATATATATATATATATATATATATATATATATATATATATATATATATATATATANTATATATAGTACATATAGTTCAGCATTGATTAAGCGAAGGCTATATTACAAATTTCCTGTGACGCTGGTCTGTGGTGAACGGAAAATAATTCGCATATACTGATAATAGTATGGGTTACACACTGTGACCGTTTTTAATTTAAAGAATAGTCTGTTGTTCTATGTAGCTATTTTATACTTTCGGCAGCCCAATCTTCATGTACCGCACACACATGCTAAGCTTATCAATACATTTAACTCATAGTTTCAAAAAATGTAATTTTATTCATGTAACGTACACACGAAGCATATATCACTTCTGACGAGTCAAAGCCCGTATTTCAAATAAAAAATACCCACTAAGACGATTCATAAAAGATAGGCCTTAGTGTCACACATGCTAAGCGATATTTCAAATTGACTAATTTTTAGTTGACATTGAGACGCGCGATGTATTTGCCCCTTCGTTAAGCCTTTGTACATTTACGATAACGGTAAAAATGATATGTGGAGGTCCTTTGCTCAATAACCACACGTGTAGCTTTTTATGTCGGTAGGCTTATTTTAGTAAAAAACATCATTGACCTAGCCATGAAATTTAAAAAAAGAGATATTTTAAATGTGCATGTATCTGTAGCTCTCCTGATATTGTGTCTGTCCTTGACAGTATATACATGTACTATCGAGATCAGTAATACCGCAATAATATTAAAAACCAGGATGTGGGCTAGGTTTTTTTGTGTGTTTTAACCTGCTAGCTTCAACACATGACCTCTGGTTGTTCGCTTACCAGACCTTACTATTCACCGTTAAAATGTGTTTAAATGTCCCGGATGACACTACAATAAGCGAATTATTATCTATCCGTATCGGCAACCTAGAGCTATTATTGCAGATGATTAATAACCCCACACCCCTCTTTGACGTAACTTTACAAATAGTTTGACATAATTATTGCTGTAGTTGGATCTCCGATTTCAAAGTATGACCTTCAAGTTGAATGTGGATCTTGCGTGCGACTTACAATCTCATATATGCCAACATTTGTATGCTTGTTGTCTTTATCTTTTTGTATTTCTTCATACGATAGTGCATACATAATTATAAAAGGATGCGCTTAAAAGAATACATACAAAATGAAAATTTACCGTATATTACAATTAGAATATTAAATAACAACAAATACATGGCCTGCGTCAACATAACTAATATATGCCAACTCGTAAGTTAAAAGTTGATAATAAGCTATTTTCATGACTAAACCATATTGGGTTGTGAAACTAATAACGTTGCCTTTAAAGCACACAAATACGGTGACTCAATGACTTATTTGATAACATAATTAATTTAAAATCATATGTTGTATAAAGACAAAAACATTGGATTGGAAACACACAGTACGAAATATATCAACCATTTGTATTTAAAATTGATTGATACAATATTGTTGCTGTTTTATATCCCAAAATATAATACTTATATTCCAAATATTTTATGTCGCGTTAATTTGTGGAATTCCGGCATCGCCCTGTCCACAGCAGACTGCGTTCCAAATTGATAATCAACGCAGATAGGGACATCATACGTGTTAAAGAATGCATCTTGATGGCAGATTAGTGTAATCCGATATGCCCACTGTTTATGCGCAAGATACCTCAAAGATCTTCAGCATGAATAATGGTTCCCTGTACACTTTAATGTAAAGAGAATCCATGCATTTGGCGTTCGCAAAAAGAGGAGTGCACTACGTTTTTGAAATACTGAATTTGATTGCGTAGCAAATGCGCATACACGTTTAGGAATGTCTTTTTCAACAACCACGCACCAGATAAAATTTCAAACGCTTAATTTGTTTTGGTTTTTCAATTTCAATTTCCTTTGAAAATGCTGCGGTCCTGTGAACGTCACCCTACATTATACGCATTCATTGAAATGCAGCATTTTGTTTCAACTAATCCTGTATGCAGTTACCCCCCCCCCCCCACANACACATTAACATGGATTAGGTAACCATCACGCCATTGTTGCTCATTCAAACCTGTCTACACTTTAATGCTACGCATTTGTGCACGCAATAAATCCCGGACAACAATAACCCGCGTTATCGTAAAATTAGCATTTCATCTAAAATCACATTGCGATAGACCTTACATGCTCAGGTGTCTGAATATGTACAGACAAATTCAATTGGAACAATATAATCCCTTTGATGCGGCCGTAACCATTTGAGTTCCTCTTGTTAAATGATCTGCGACGCTCAATACGGAGATAAACTGGGCTATATAATTGAACATGTTTTTATATTAATCCTTGAATACGATACTAGTAATGTATTTGAATAAAGTGTGTTCAATTTTTAACTATAATAGCAGAAATATAATCGCGACTCTATTCTACACGGGCGCAAAGGGGATATACTCTGACATGTTTGAGATCGGGGTGACGTGCCTTGTTTAAAGGAACCAACGCTCACTCAGACGAGACGTGACGTAAAACTTACATTGTTTTTACCCATTACCAATGATTTCAACGTTTGTTTTATGCTTTTTTAGTATCAGAATGTAATATTTCCTCAGATACCAAGATGGCCGATTTAATTGGCAGCTTTTTTTAAAATAACAAATCGTTCACAGGCAATGCAATCTGAGTTTGATGAGAGAAGTTAATGGTGCAGGATATTAGTTCATAATAATATTATGCTTTAACTATTTCCACAACTGATTATCACACACAATATAACGATAAATGTCAAAAGGACAAAAATAAATTTTAATTACATGAAGTGCGTTATGTAAATCCAAGGTTCGTTTATGCGACATTCTAATGTTAAAAATGTTACGCAAAACGCATTACGTATGTAAGATCAAGGTTAGGATGAACATTGAGAGATTTTTAAGTTGGGTATTCGAATGACATTTTAAAGCCTTAATTATAAAATAAACTCACAATGACCAAAACTCACATGTTCATTTCATTATGTAAGCAGATAATGACTTTGATGTCGAAAACTGTCACTATAATACGGTTAGATTTTTTGGGGAGCGAGAAGAACCGGAGTAAAGAATTGGTTGAAAGTTAGTTCACAAGCATGGTATAATTGCATCATAAATACATACTACAAGTAATGTATTATATATGTTACAGGGACCTGTTCACCGACTTTTCAAGGTTTGTTTTGTTACGTATTTTCGAACAATCGAACAAAACAATAATATTTGGAATAATCTAAATAATAATAATATCATACACAAGTTTACTTAACACAATTTAGCTTCACGCGGGCATTTAGGAGCAAAAGATATCGCGCAACCATTGGCACATAATATGTTTTAGAACTTAGCAGCGATTTTTAAACGCTTTGTAAGTAATACATGATATGTTTTTTTTTCTCAGAATTTATCGATGAAAATCGGTACAAACCTTTATTATTTGAGACGCGCGCTGGGATAACTAGGCTTTATGCAAGTGCGACAAGTGTTCTCCTAGATTAGCCTGTGAATTACGCACAGGCTAATCAGGGACGACACTTTCCCCTTTCATGGATTTTTTCGTTTAAAGGAAGTCTATTCTAAACGAAAATCACGTTTAGGCGGAAGGTGTCGTCCCACGCTAATGTGGGACGACCCTTTAAGCACATGCATTAAGTCCAGTTTTCCCAGAACAAGGCTCATTTCATCGAGTTCGATTGATGATCATACATCAACGAACCGATATTTTAAATATATTTCTCAGTCATCATGATTATTTGGCTTGTACTTCAAGCGTGGCTGTCGGTAGTTGCGAAGTGAAATTGGTCAATCATGCTAGAGATCTTGGTGTTATTATGACCAACACTCTAAACGCTGACAAACACATCCAGAAAAAGTGTCAGATTGCTCATGCACAGCTACGAAATATCAAAGCTATACGTAAACATCTTACAAAAGATTCTACTTCATCATTAGTTCATGGATTAGTTCACTCGCATATTGATTTTTGGAATAGTCTTTTAACGGTAGTTCCTGCTTATCAAATCAAGAAGTTACAGCGAATCCAAAATCATGCTGCACGAGTAGTCCTGAACGCTACTTTTGAAGAACCAATCACTGATCTCCTAAATCAGCTTCACTGGCTTCCAGTAAAAGCCAGGGTGATGTTTAAAGTCATAGTTGTTGTATTTCGTGTAATCCATGGTACAGCCCCAGTATACATTAGAGAAATGTTTTTACCCGCTCGAGGACACTACAAATTAAGGTCACAGAATGAGACAACATTCTACATCCCTAGACGAAGAACAAAATTGGCTGATAGATCTCTTGTCGTCGTCGGTCCAAAATGGTGGAACGATCTACCTGATAATCTCAAGAATTGTCAGTCTGAAGCCACTTTTAGATCAAGGCTGAACACACATTTGTTTGGACAATTTTACTAACAATGAACGTACCAGTCGGACTAATATGAAGTCTGCATTTTTATGAACTATAACAGTAAATGCTGATTGTTTTAAAGCTATTGAACAGAAATGTATATTGTCTACCATTTTTTGTCTTAATGCTTAATATGTTATTGTGAAGCGTAATGGAATATGTAAATAATTTTTGCGCTATATAAATGCTATGTATTTGTATATTTGTATTTGTTTGAATATAACTGTATACTGTATACATTATTTTTTGAATATATAACACTTGTTTTGGATTCATTTCTTTGACAATCTGTGAACAAGACTCTTTAAGAGATAATAAGCGACACTTTAGACACGTGTTTCATACTGAATCAGTTCAAACCTTAACAGATTTTACCAAGATATACTTATCACATTAAGCTTTAGCCTGATCATGTCGCCTTTGTTTTAACTCCAATGCATTTGTCAAATTGAAACGTGCCTAATCTTTGCATAGTCTCTGAGTAAGTGCGTTGCTGTAAAATAAATTGAACGCTTTCCTGGATATATAGGCTTTTTTTTTAAATTCAATATACAACAATCCAGTTGACTGAACTGGTTCCAAGAAAGCTTATCCAGGCGGACACAGTTCTTTCTTTGAAACGTTGAATTTCATAAATTAATATATTTGTATAATTATCGGAATATATACTATAAAGTGCTTTGCTCCTGTTTTGTTAATCAATGCTTGCCATAATAATCTTTCTCCAGTCATTAATCTTAAAACTCTCTCGAGTTGGTGTATCTACCATTCAAGCTTTTTGCAGGGACTAAAATTTGTCTACGTTAAACTTACACTACGCAATGCCTGTTATCTACAATCCTTTTGACTGTTTTATTCATGTATTCATATTAATACAAATATACTTAAAGTCACGAACAAATACAAGATCATTCACAAATATGCGGTGTTACTTTGTCTCTTATGTCATTAACCGTGTTCCAAGACTTGAGTTATTAAATTAAGATTGTTCGTGTATGTCATTGTCACCGAGTTCAACAACAGTTCAATTCAGTAACGTGTCTACAATGAAACCAAAATTGAAATCCGGTAATATTAAGCATCAAAAGACAATACATCTTTCATCTCTGAATCACAGAATGCACATTCATCCATAATACTTCTATCTTTATATCTACCAACACTTTTCAGATACAAACCACAGGGCTTCAAAGTGGCCCATTGTCAGCCAAATCAAATGTGTACAAATCCTACGAACGATGGTCCTCCTTTTGTCCTCATCCTGGATTCCCCTCGAATATAAGCCCCTTTAATCCCAGGTAAGTCCCTAATTGATGACCTATCATAGCACAAAGCCCCCCCCCAAAGCCCCTTTCACAGTTGAAAGGTCAAGCGACGATTCGGACTCCATGGCAAAGATTTTGCCATTCGGATATTTGAAGAATTGCTGTAAAGTATCCGAATGTGAAAGAGGTTTGGAAACATGTCAACCGCATTCCAGACTAAGCACGTACGATAACCGAATAATGTTTCAAATTTCACACTTTGATTTGGGTGCACAAATTATGAATATTTAAATTATCGAATTGAAAGATGATACACATGCCATCATTGCACTGTTAAATACGTATTAATCATATGTGGCGTTTGAAGTATCAACAGTTTAGAGAATACCACATTGGTACCCTACACTATGTACACGTATACTAACCAATACCGGTATCATTGTATCATTCTCACAGGGTTCAAACTCTGCCTCTTGGTAAACATTTCAAGCTGGTTTCTCGGCGAGTTTGTTAATATTTTAATTGATAAGGTAACTTTGCTTACGTTCTTTATACTAAGGTAAGACAACGCTATCATTTTATCAGTATATAATTACCATTCACGCGTGTGTTGTGTATCTTCACAAAGGACACATATCCTGTATTTTAAGGATATCACTCAATTGTTTATCTGAAATGGCACAGAAGCTTGTCAAAGAAATTTGGTCACGGTTTTTAAGACGAGTTACCATTGAATGTGACTATTTTTGGACTACAGTGTCACAGTTTGTTTCCCGAATGAATGATGATTTCAATGTTGAGGATTCATCGTTTTGGGACGACATACACATGTCATGTACTTTGAATATAGAATATTGGTTATAACAACAACGTTGCTTTATATCGGACATCCAAACACACATACTACAGCATCTCTGTTTGGTAAAACGAGGTTTAATGAGTGTGCGTAAAGTGTCGTCCAAGATTAGCCTGTGCAGTCAACTCAGGGACGACATTTTCTGCCTAAACTGAATTTTAGTTTACAAGAGACTTCCTTCAAACAAATTTTTTAATAAAAGCCGCTAGTGTCGTCCTGATTATCCTGTGCGAACTGCACAGGCTAATCTGGGATGACACTTTACGCATGTGCATTAAGCCAAATTGTAACAGAACGAGGCTCATATCAAGGGGCACAAGGCAGGGCAAGGTACGATTTGTTTCCTATGTATATAATGGGGTAAAGATACAGATGGCTCTTAAATTTGATGCGTATCACACTTGGCGACAAAAAAAATCATATGCGAAGAGTGTTTATCTAAAATGTACAATTTTGGAGTTAGTATTAATTTAAAAAGGATATATTATCCCAAAAGGATAGATAACTAATCATAAAATTAAAGATTACAGCGTTTACAATATCACAATTAAAACTACCTAACAGGGAAACACAAAGTTACATTACAATACTTCAACACGGAAATCACTAAGAAGCTGGTTATCATATAACTTTTTTTCAATATCCGAAAAATATATATAATCCTTGGTTTAGCTTTAAAAAAAAAANTATATATATAATTTTGATATGGTTATGTTTTATGTACGTATGTTCAATTGTTGTGTCAATATACAACATCGTTTTAAAATATTTCATCAATATTTCATTTACATACCCTATGTGTTATTGCGTCTACCAGTTAATTGAATATGAACGACAATATTTCATTGTTTCATTTACAATAGTACCGTTATTGGTATAAACATAAGGAAATTATTCCAGAAACAGTCAGGTGGGCCAATATCAGAGATAATCAATGTAATAAATCTGTAAAGTACTTACAGAAATGATATGACAAATTAATTCCCACACATCTCCAGCTGCTACCGCACAATTCACTAATGATTCCTTTAACAGGTGAATTGAATTCAGTCCATGAAATTAATTTTTCACAGACGTGCGATCTAATAAATTCCCACTTTATCACAAAAGCGTAACATTTCTTTATAGTTCAGAACAAATACCTAAACGCCGCGAGATCTCAAGGTAAATTGAAGAATTGTCAATTTTACGAAAATGAATTGAAGCGCCGCAAAATAAACACAAAATTCGGGGTCGATATCGCATAAACCCTCCGCCAAGTCGCCGTATTTTAGACGCGGTTAAACACACTCCTTAAAGGCCATTATGGCCCTGTGTAAATATGCACTTCTGTGGTCGCATATGCAATAAAGCTGAACATACAACACTACAAGGTTCGCTTTAAAATTAAATCTTAAACAATTATTCAGCGAAATAAAGATGATCAATATTTATCCTAGTACTTTTTCATTGAATCTCTGTTTGAAATATTCAGAGGGTTCTATTAATTTGTAACATTAGTCTGACCAATAAAAACATTTATAATTTGTAGGCAACGGTACTTAGAAGTAACCGATAGCTGATTGTCACTTTATTGACGTCATCAGGGAATGTATTTGCACAGTCGTATCTAAATTGTTTAATTTTGTAATGTAGTGTGCTGAGGCAAAGAACTACTCGATTTCTTTTAAAACCTTTTGCCAAAGGTCAGTGATTCATATATTTTGCCTAAATTTCGCAACCTTTCATGACTGTTAATACTGTTGTCTTTTCCCTTAAAGATGCTTTATAGGGGCCCGGATAAATCATCTGACATTCAAATGGTAAACGCATGATGATCATAACTGGAAAACGAAATCTGTATTTTCCATTCGTTTCAGTTTTTATGTTTTGTCATTGTTGTTCTGGATATATTACTCACACGAATTATGTTATATAATCTAGTTGTGTCAATATTTAAATATTGCCCTAGTTAAGTGTTACTGTTTAAAAACTTTCAAATGTTGTCAAAACTATTATAATTTCCATTATCATTTAAATGTCATCAAACCAATTTTGCTTTTTTTAAAGGGCTACAAGATCAATACAAGTTATATTTTTTATGTTGATGTAACAGGTACCGGATGTAGCTGTGAGGTTCTATGTAATGTTCACTCTTTAATTATTACGTGTCTGTGTAATACAATCCGTTACAGGACACATTCGACAAGTGCACCTTCAGTTGTTTGCTCATAGTAGGGCTTATTCTGTACAAACATTGCGCCCTTTAATTCGAAGGGCAAAAGAATAATTGCGAAGTATTATTTATATGTAACGCTTTTGAAAAAGCATGACATTGTGAATTTTACAATTTAGTCATTTGAATTCCTTTGAAGTTTTCCATGAACGTTTAATAATTTGAAATTTGGTAATCAAAGGCAAAACTCACACGTCAGCCGATTACATGTCAATATTGAATTTCAATTATCAACAATGACACAGATCTCTTATCTGAATATCCGAATTAATTTTTAAAATTTAAATATTGGAGGAAACACGTTGTTAAGAATCATTTAAATTGGTTGCAATAAATTTAAACATAAAATAGTCCTTCGATTTATCCATAAAACATTACATCATATCTTGTACAAGGAACCATACATTGAAATACAGTTAAATACGTGACGTGTTTGCTCTGCCATCATTTCATAAACGTAATTCTACAAACAATGCCACATCACAACTCACAAAAATGCCAGCAATATACCATATCATGATACTATAATCAACACTAGTATATATACCATACTATTATACTATAAACAAACTGACCGTTATGTCCTGATTGTAATTAATGTGCCTCAAGACCACAAACATGTTCGTAACCTTTTTACACTGTATTCACAAATTCTGTAGTGACTTCATTTATGTTTTTCTGAATTCCGAAACTATACTGGGATTTAGCATGGTATTGTTGTGAATCTTTAGCAGCCACTTATCGTCAGAAATCTAATAAATATTGGCCACTTGATCGGGGTATATTTCGACCGTTGGAAAAGAACAGAACAGACATTTTATTTAGACTAATTCATAAGTACATCGTCTTAATACATATAATATAGAATTAAGTAAGTATTCATGTTTCCCAAACATTTAAGTTCAATACAAATGAAATATATGCATATAGTAAACTTTGAAAACATATAGTAGTTAAAAGACAGAAATATTGTGTAATTGATACTGGTTATATGGTATTATTGATCAATGAATTGCGAATTTCAAATGCTTCTTTTATATATTTAGTTTTTTTTTATTTACACAACTTAAGAAGTTCGTTGTTTTCGGAAAAAGTCAGTAATTGGTGGTACTTAAACACAGATGGATTAACATATACATAACGTTTAATGTATTTTTGTCTTAAAACACTTTAACAGGGATAAATAAAAACGAAGTGAAACTCATCCTCAACGTCTCTTCTATTGCAACATACACAGTATCTTTCATTGCGTGGAATATTATTGCGGGCATACCTCCCTGTTTGGATTCTCAATGGGTGTACAGAAATTCTTAGTTTAACAAAGTGAACACGCAAATTCATTGGTAACAAAACCAAATAAGGTTCATATACTATTGTAGGTTTAAAAACTCTATACATGTCCAATACATTACTGTTACTTAATGAACCATATCATTCTTGGTTTAATGTATCTATAAGTCTGTTTCTAAACGGGCATTTAAAAGAAGTAACACACACATAGCTAGGATTATTAAAAACATATCCATAATCATAATCGGTTAACAACTTTTTAATATGTGAGACCCAACTGATGTGTCCTTGGTATAGAATATGTTCGCACATCTCGCAAATAATACCTTTAAAATCGTTAATGAATCAGCAGGTGTCTTCCAAATATTGACACAATCCGTGGAAAAGACCGTTTGTCATTATTAAAGTGTGGCGTGGCAGCTTAGCTGCAGTAAATAGGTAACCATCTGCTGAACTGCTATTTTGTTTAAATGTCTTTATTTGAACTTGATTGTGTCATGCTTAAACGACCAGCTGCAAAGCGTTATCTGTGTTAGAACATCAAACACACCTTTGAATTAGATTACAATTTCAATCAACCAGCGGACAAACTATTTGGCTGTGAATCATGTAGAACCTTAATGCTTGCTGTTATATTGTATCATACATGAGCCATAATTGACATGTATTTTAGTACAGTTAACTGTAAGCTTCATGACAATTTGGCATACTTAGACATATTTAATTACATATATGCTATCGATAGCTATTAATATAAATGTCCAATATTTAATAATACATGTATGTATTATTGCAATGTAACGTATTATTACTTTGCATCTTCTTCTTTGCGTTCGCTCTTCACGATCACGCCAGTTTCTTCGATAAATGATGTTGTCCGTATTTCTTTGTATAATCATAAACTATTGACTTTGTAAACACTGTATGCTTAATGTGTCCACTTTAGCTTTTAGCCTTCAGTTTGTATTATTTAATAATAATAATAATACTATATTGTGCACGTTATACGCAGTACGCCACATACTAATAGTCTCACAAACGTAATTTAACGTATCTTACAAAAACCAGGCCCGAGTCGCCTTTAAATGATCTCCTTATTACTATTTCGCACCAGACGGTGTATCGAGATCAGCTTGTAAGATATAAGCCGTCATCTGAAACATACAATGTCTGACTGGGACAGGTCGCGTAATTTAAAATTAACGGTGTCAAAGTGGCATGCCGTCCAATAGTTCTTCGTTTCTGTTTAATGATATTCTCGTATTTAATGAAATACCTCGTCAAATTTATTTGAACTACATTATCAATTTTAATTCTGACACATCATGAATACTGCAACGCGATATGATCTAATTTGTGTTCCTCTTTTGCTCTGATACTACATTCAAGCCTTGATTTATCGACAAACATTTTTGGTTTTACCGGCAAATTCTCACAGTGCTTGTGTTACAACATGCACATTAACCATTTAAAACTACAACAATCATACAACCATTTTCGACATAAGCGTTTTATTTACTTGCAGTCACATACAGCTGTATATTTACCAGTATATATAACTTTGCAAACCCTTAACGATCTTGTGCTGTTTATTCTTTGGAACGTCCTTGCCTTTCATTATCATTTGCAAAAGGTTTAATATTTACAGAGTATTTCAAACAATAATTACTTAACACCTGTATCATATGAAGAAAGGAAAGTGAGTGACACACAGCAAAATCCGTGTCAGATAATTTTAATTGAATTAAGCTGTGATAAAATCCGTTTGAAATTGGATGGTCTGCATGATTAAATCGTGCCGATTTCAATGATATTTATTTTTACTAACGAAAACTGCATGGCAAATATGTCAGTCTGTGAAAAAAAAATGTAATCGATGATTTTATTTAAAAAAAACAGTCCAATATAATTGTTCATATATATATTTGTTTAAAATTGTTGTCTCTGATCGAATTTGATTGCGATTATTAAAATACCAGATTTGGCTGAAGTAAGTACCAGGTTTTTTCGGATCCCACTATTCTCAGAGTGGTAAGTAAAGCAGGCCTTTGCAGGAGTCTAAGTTAATATTTATACAACTACATAGAGTACAGCATTGATAAAGCGAAGGCTTTATTACAAATTCCCCGTGACATTTGTCTGTGGTGAACGGAAAATAATTCGCATATGCTGAAACTGGTGTGCGTTATATTCTGCGACCGTTGTTTGATTGGAAGAAATAGTCGGATTTTATGTATAACCCCATTTTTATAGTTTATATCATCCCATTTTATAGTTTTTATATAGCCCCATTTCATTGTTTAGTCAACCGAATATTTATTCGAACGCACACACATGCTACGCTTATTGAAACATGCATATTTTACCCATGGTTTCAAAAATGTAATTTAAGTCGTGTTACTTACACACGAAGCATATATCACTTCAGACGAGTAAAATACTTTTTTTCAAATAAAAAAAAATGTGATACACAAGGACGCTTTATGATTACTGGGCATTACTTTCTGTTATTACTGCTACGCGATATTTTAAAATGAGTCATTTCTTGTTGACACTGAGACGCGCGGTGTATTTGCCAAATTGCTCATGAAACCTTTGTGCATTCATGAGGAAGGGTAAATGATATTTGACTATTCTTTGCTCAATAACCGCACTTGTAGCTTTTTTTTCTCTTTCGGTAGGTTTATTTAATTTGTAATAAAAGCATCTGAGCATCATCGGCCTAGCCATGAAAATTAAAAAAGAGACAGTTTAAATGTGCATGTATCCGTAGCTCTTCTGTTAATATTTCTGTAATTTGCAGTATATGCATCACCCCCTGTACGTCGATAATCCAAACTGAGTTGGATAATTCAAACTGAAGAAAAAATGTTGGCCGAAACTGAAACTGAAACTAAAAGGTAGTTGATTATTTTATCATTTTTGATAATTTAGTAACTATAAGGACGTAATTGTTCTACACATGTGATAATGAATGTCTGACGCACACATGCGTTTTGAGTTTTGCAACGATTTAATAGTTTTCTAGTAAAAAACGATAAATTTGTCTTCGGAAAATGCTAATTTTCATTAAATGCGACCTATGTGTTAAATTATTTACACGTTAATTGACAAAAGAGCAAACGAAACTGTAACAGAGATATGCCAAATTATATCATGAATGTCCTTTAAAATTTTACTTTTAACACCTAGTGTGTTTCTGTGTTAAAATCATGTGTTTGCAGGACGGGTATAAAAGTTTATGGATAAATCCAAACTGATATGAACATTTCTGTGGATAATAACCAAACTCAAAATAGTCTGGAATTATCCATACACTAGTTAGGTCATTATCCAATTTGTATATTCTTGTCCCAAACAAATACGAATATATTGCGTTTTCGAGCATTTACGCCAATCAAATTTTGTACATACATATATGAAAGGTTAATACATAAGTCCAAGCATTAAAACATTAAAAACATTCGATTATAATTGTTTTTGGCCTAAAACTTTCGACAATTTCATTTACTTTTTCCAGATTTTCAAACATATTCATGTTATTTTGACGTAATTGTTTTTAATTGTTATGAGTTTATAAGCGCATTGTATCCGACAAATAACATTTTATCAAAAATAAACGTTTATTATGTCACAACTTACCTTAAATACGCGTGTTCTTAGAAATAAATGACTGGAGTCTTTATTTATGTCGCCTTTTTTTCTTCAGTTTGAATTATCCTACTCAGTTTGGATTATCGACGTACAGGGGGTGTGCATGTACTCGCAAGATCAGAAATACAGCAATGATGTTAAAACCGGAATGTGGACTAGGTTTTTCGTGTGCTAGCTTAAACACATTACTTCTGGTTGTTCGCATATCAGACCTAAATCTTCAGCGTAAATTTTGTTTTAATGTTCCGGATGAAACTATAATAAGCGAATTATTATCTATCCGAAGCGGTTACATAGAGCAGGTGATTAATAGCCCCACACCCCGCTTTAACATAACTTTACAAATAGTTTGACATAATAATTGCTGTAGTTGGATCTCCGATTTCAAAGTATGACCTTGATGCTGAATGTGGATCTTGCGCGCGACTCACCATATCATGTAGGTCAAAATTTGTATGCTTGCGGTTGATTTTATTTTTTTCTCAATCACTATATTATGTCAGTCACAAGTATGGGTTACGTGTTGATCAAGCGTGTTAAGTTTAACAGAAATCAGCCGCTTTACACAATTTTACGAATTTTAATAGTTATGTGTTTAAACGAAAGTTCTGTCCGTTTCGCATTTTCAAGTTTTATACTTTGCATTTTATATATCTTGCTAGCTCGATTCTTATAACTTTTGATAAAATCTACAATAGTTATTCATAATACTGAAAGGCAATCAGTTATAATACAATATCCACAGCTTTTATTAAATAATAACTTTGCGGTAAGTTCAAGTATCTGGCAAGTCTCTTGACATTTGCACAACACAAAATATTTATTTTATTTCCGAGCTTAGCCTTTTAATTATTTATATAAACAAATAAAAATCCATCGGATTCTTTGCAATGATCCGTTGTTTTTGAAACTTATGGAACAATTTGTATCATTAGTCGATTGGTCATAATGAAATTAAAGAAACTGTCACTATGGTTTATTCGGAAAACCAACATAACAATAGACTTCTTTTCGTTATATTATTTGTTGATGTTACTGGTTTTTTTCGTAGCTTTAAGCGCCTTACTAAATACAACTATAATACGTTTCTTAGCACCGCTGTGTCCTCCAATGTTTTGTCCAGGTGGATTCATTATGTAAGCTTTGTCAATTCTTAGCTGCCACGTATCGTCGGAAATTATAAACATTGTCAACATGATCGCACAATAAGTTGATCATCAGATGTGGACCAGTTGGACATAATATTTGCCTTATCTTGCCTAGTATATCTTTAAATACCGCTTAAACATCAGTTTGTTGTCCTCGGTGTTGTAGGAAAATGTTGTAGAATAGACATTTTGTCAACTTGAAGATGTGATATTTGGCAGTTCAGCTGCAGTCAATAGGTGCCCCCTGCTGGAATGGTGTTTTGTTTAAACCTATTAATTTTACCACGATGATGGCGTAAGTGTTCGCTCGTTGTTAGACGGTATCTAACATTTAACAGCATGCTTTACACAAACGTTGTTGCCCGTTAACAGAGGACTGATGAACGGATAAATGGTAAAAGTTGTATAAGGTTCATACCATAAACTGTGACTGTCAAGTAGTCAATAAAACCACAAACACACATCAGAATGCTCTCTTAGCATAAAAATGTCCATTCTTACTGCGGCTGGTCGTATGGACACTTTGACAAATTGTCTGTATGATTTTAATGATAAGTATTATTAAATAAATCAATGAGTCACGGTATTTGTGAATGGCAACGTTATTTGTTTCACAACACAATATTTGTTCAGTCTTGAAAATAGCTTATTATCTGCTATTAACTTACGAATTGGCATATATCAACTATGTTGAGGCAGGCCATGCACTTGCTATTACCTTATATTATAATCGTAATTTAAGGTATATTTCCATTTCGTCTTTCTTCTGTTAAGCATTTTCTTTTATAATTATGTGTGCACTATCTTTTAAAAACAGACAAAAGGATAAACTTTAGTGATCAAGTTTAATCATTTCAGGCCAAGGTTAAATGATTAATGTCGGCATATGTTGCAATTTTAAGCTGGCACTTGTCGTCGGTAATCTTATACATAATGGCCACTTGACCAATTGATTGAACTGTAAGTCGATCATCAGTTTTGATCAATTTGGTAGTAATCTGTTTCCTTATCTTGCGGAGTATACCTTGTTATAGCGCTTATGTGTCAGTTCGTGTACTTGTGATTTAAGCCCAATGCTATAGAACAGACAGTTAATCACCGTTACATTTTGAAGTGTGGTAGCCTATATGTAGGTAATAGGTAACCTCATGCTTGATAGAAGCTATTATTGTTATCTTGAGTGTGACTTAAGATTTGGCATAACGGGCAGTTACGAGAAATTTATCTTGCCTAAAGCAGCATGTTTTTTTACAATGCAGAATTAAACTATATCAACATGATAACGATATAAATTATTACATCTATCGACTTGTATTTTATTGAAAGCAAGTTAACCCGGTAAATGTTAGCCACATATTTTGCAAAGCTGTAGTTTATTTGTTTTTATTTTATGTTCTGCTTACTTATTGATATTATTTTGTTTCTTCGCATTGTTAATTAAACATCCATTTGTTATCAACAAGCATACTTCTCATATTACCCTCGTTGTTTTCATTACACTGTTGTTTTATTTGAATACGTGTATTCTGAATATGAGCCGTTAAAGCCGGCCGAGTTGATGTTGGTATATTTTCCCATTTTTGTTATGTGTCGCAAAAAAGTGATAATTAGTCAAAATGTGATGGTATTTATGTCAGATGTGCAAAGAAATTGGTCAAAATCGGTCAAGAAATGCCCAAATTCAGTACAAAGAAAGTCCGTAGAAAGAAATGATCTAAATTTTAACACGCGCGGGTCACATGTAAAGCCACGTGACCATTGCATCATTGGTTACAACACCATTTGCCATGGAGAAACCATGTTATTTAGTAGTTCCTCTTTGTTTTGAAAAGCGCGGAAGTGGAAATCACGTGAAATTGGCGCTCACGTGACCCAAAGCGTGCATACGTCACAGGTTAATAATAGTCTTGAGGGATCCGTTATGTACATGATTAGGTTTCGTATTTTTTATGCTTTTGGCATTTTTTGGCACCATTTTTGCGAAAATCAGTATGGAAGAGTTAAGCTTTAGAATGTATCTGACGAATACTGATCAATTTTGGTCAGTTGAGAAAACTAAATTGTTGTGAGAAATATCAACTCGGCCGGCTCTAAACGTCCTTTTAATTTCGTTTTATATAAACAGCTTATTGTTTGATTGCTTGCATCATGAAGAATATTTGACGTCTGGCACATTTTGCGAATATCCTCTTTCCCTTCGATAATACAAGTATGTGACAGTCATATATCTAACACCTGGGAAAAGTGTTTCAAGGATTCACGGCCTTCTTTGTCAACTTAATTCTGTGTTTACAAAATGAAAACAGAATGTCAAGTAGTTACGGGGTACATCTGTCATCTAAGATTTCATTTTCAATCAACCGTTTAGTTTCATCTTGTACGGCCTGACACATACATTGTCGCGTATGTCAGAAACCTTATACATATTTCACACCTGGATATTTGATAGATGAGATTGAACCTTATTAGGTAAGATTACCGCTATCGTTTGAAGTTACACAGCGGACCACTATATGCCGCGAATATTGCCCCACACTATTGTTATTAAAATTTAATCTGATTTGTGCAATGTTAATAGTCTTATAAATTAGATATAACAAAAGCTCTAATTATTACTTTTAAGGACGCATTGAAAATGTTTAACGTTTTGTTAATACTGGGTATATGGTTGCATATACATGTATTTACAGCAAACGCAAATGAAAATGTTCCGATATAGTTTTTCAAGCAAATAGATGTCGTTTATTCAATAACTTTAAATGTTTAAACCGTTGATTAACTTGGATTTTAACAGGTTGATATTCAATATACTTCCTTTGGTTGTATCAACTACGATTATCAATTTTTACGTTCCATCTGATTGTATAGTATGCGCAATAACTCAACACCTGTTGATGGGATGTATAGAGGTCAGTTGCATCATCCAGGGATTCTCAAACTGGATGATGGTCCCCATCAATTCCGAAGGAAGCGACTCTCACAAGAAGGTCGTCAAGCGGCACGTGACTCTGCCAGCCAATACCCGCGACTTTGCGGAAAGGTTTTCGACCGCACACACACAACAGAAGAGAAGGCGAACACAATAATGTTTTAGGTTTGCGATAAAGCATATTTGTTTAAATTGTGTTTACATGTGTGACTGTTCTGTTGTGTAACCAGCATTTTGTCGTATTACTGTTTTGTTGGTATTATTGCAGAGTTTAAATTTATAATTCACTATTTAGTTTATATACAGGTAATCAACTAAAATAGTAGAATCAAATCATTTCACCTTTGTGCATGTGTGTATACTTTTGTGCATATTACATTTTCGTCGCCCTAGTGGTTAATTGTTCGCTTCACGCCTGTTTCAGGCTGGAACAATTACACAACATACACATACGCACACACAAGAAGAAAACGAGGGTCACCGCCTTAAAACTCTCGATCTAAATCATACCTTAATTATTTATATGTGACATACGTGATATATTATAACGAAACTATAATAATATTGCTTGTTACGAGTGTAAGATCACATATTAATTCTGAGCCACTGTTTTGGTTTATGCACTCGCTTTTTCTATCGCCGTTAACTTTATTGTTTTTGTTGTGTTTCAGGTTTAAAGTATAAAACAATTTTTTATTCTGTAATCCTCAAAGAACCGTTATAATGTTTATTTCAAAAGACAAGTATGCATTATACATTATCTCAATACTCTACACTTTTATATCCAGAGCTTTAAGTTAATAGTTACTCTAAATTACGCGTGTATACATTCAGTACCGTCATGTAACAGGTGCCTGTCGACAAGAGCACACCAAAGATTTCCTAACAGTAGGGCTCCAACATAGCACATTTGAATTTGAGTAGATAAAAAATCATGTTCAAGTATCAGCTTTTTATGTTACCCTTTTAATAAAACAAGACTGTCTGAAATTAATAATTCCGGTATCTAAGACACAGGGAAAGACTCTTAAAAAGAAGTGTCGTGTAATTTGAGCGATTGTTATACCAATATCATGTTGCTATACATCCGGGCATTTTTTCGATTGATGCATATTGTTTTATCAATAAAATAAAGGCTTACCGCACCACCGACGATAAAACAGTAAGTAATATGTATAAAACAAAACCACATATGTATGTATGTATTGTATTGTTTAAGAATGCTTAATTACACACGTGTTGGAAAAACACTAGTTTTAGAAAGAGAGAGAGAGAGAGAGAGAGAGATCCATGTTCTTAAAAAGCATGGGTCACCCCCAATATAGTAATTTACGAGGATATTACTGAAATAATAAACATTTCGAAATGACAAAAAAGTAAATGACATGTCGTCTAATATTTCTTCATTGCTTTACAAAGATATTTTAATGAAATACCTGAACATATTCATTTTAAAGTCTGTATAAGATATATATTAAGCCTGAGTAAATTTTCAATTTAAATTCTGACACATCGTCAATGCTGCAACGTGATATGTTCTTTTAAAGTGACAGTGTAATTCTTCTCATTAAGCACTTTGATTTATCTACACAGACATGGATTTTGAGGTTCACATGTCAACGCTTTTAAGTGCTTGTTTGACAACGTCTTCAATAAAACATTACATTTGTAAAATCATGAGAGAGATTTAGTCCAGGGAAGTAAAATCTGTCTCTCCAAAGTTAATTAAACAACATGGACATGGTCAGAGGCCATAGCTGCATGCTAGGTTCCCACATACTCATGCAGTGGTCGCCTGTCAATTTGCGAGCCTTTTATCATTCTCTTTGCCAGTGGTTTCCCAAGCAGAGAAATTGTCTGATGCAACGGAAGCATTCGATGCTTCTCAGTATCATACTGCTGCCAGATTTGGGTCATACCGAGTGCCTGGAGTGAAGTGGAGCAATAATTCAAACATGTCGGCGTCGTTGGACAACACATTAACTCTGAGACACTCTTTGATACGAGAAGCCCACTCAACATGAGTCACAAGCCTCGGCCTCCTCAATCCAGTTTAATAGTTCAGGAATCTCTCCATTACCCGACTTTATTGCTGGAAGAGCTTCATTGTCAGAGACAATGATAGGTTTGGTACATACTTGGACACTATATCCCTTACCAATAGCCGAAGATTACGCTCGCTTATCCTCGGTTGTCCAGAGTGTATTGAGTTGTGGGATTGGTATGACTCTGAAACTCTCTGGATGGTCTGCTCAACCTTCTTATCACCTGTAACACTGCAAAACCAGCATAGGCGGTCCCGAACAACCAATAGAATGATGGAAAAGTGCCAATTAAGCTCTGGATGTGTAAACTTCATTACTTTTATTTGTTTAAGGTACCATGAACCGTATCGCAAGACGTTAATGCAGTCATATTCGGAAAAAATCTGCAGGGAACCTTCAACGGTTGCTCCATGGGGATTCCAGTTTCCTTCTCTGTCAGAGACTAAAACATTTTTGATAATGGACACTTACTGCAAACAAACACAAAATGATTGGCAAAGCTCAGAGTCAGCCTCACATTCTTTCTTAATCACAAGATGGTCTTTGTGCAACTGTTCCGTCTGCCCGTTTATAACCTCAATCTGCTCTGGAAAGCATTCTTTTATCTGCTCCAGAACTGGATATGTACCTTTGTCCATATGGATAGAAAAAAGCTTGCAAATGAAATTTATGAATTAGGTCATCCACCATCAGCATACCAGTGAGGGTCTGTACATATTGGTTGCCGTTCAAAACAGTCTCTATCACACCAGGTCCAAACAACCCACATTCGGTCAATGCATCATCCAAACCAGAGCCTCGCAGAATTTTGCCCTAACACCTTAGCATAACACGGGTCAAATGATAAGGGCCTATACAAAAAAGGTCGCTGAACTTGTTCGTCTCGTGATGGTAAATATCTGCTGCCAGAAAAACCCTCATCACACCATATTGTCAGCGATTCCCGAATCAACTTTCTTAGACACTCTGAAAATTAGTGAGGCAATATCTGTCAGTTACCCCTCTGTGATTGGTCTTGATATAACAGGTATGAAGCCAACACGCTTCATCGGCACCACAACAGAAGCAAAGTAAAAAGCGTCTGAACAGCGGCTCAGATGGAAGGGTTTTCTACTTCTAAATCATTGCGCAAAGCACTAATGGTAAATTCACGCGTTGTGGCTACATTTCGGGCAGTTTGTGTATCGAGCAATGTGGCCTGCTAATTTCGGGCAGTTTGTGTATCGAGTAATGTGGCCTGCTAATTTCGGGCAGTTTGTGTATCGAGCAATGTGGCCTGCTAATTTCGGGCAGTTTGTGTATCGAGCAATGTGGCCTGCTAATTTTCAGGATGCTACAACATAACTTGTGATAAGCTGTTTAAACTATAAGCTCGATATTGGGAGATACGTTTTGACATAGAAGCGCTGTCCTCAGAGGGATGTGCACTGCTTATTCCTGTATTGGACACTGGAGATTTGGACAGAAGCCTGCTTACTGTGGCATCTTGAATTAACACTAGGGCTGCATAATATTGATTATAAGTCAGCATAGAGTTGTCCATTCAATCTATAGTGTACTGCCTGTTGGTGTGTCTCAATCTTCTGAGCATTTCACGGCATAGCAAGAAGACTTCGGGCAGATCTGATGGTTTGATAACTTGAACATGAGGCATTCTGCTAAAAGCAATGAGACGGCTTCTTCTGCGATCTCTTGCGATCCCTTGCATAAATTGCATGGCCAAGCATCAAATGTAATTGTGTTCGCGTCAATCCTCTACGAATGATGGGCATCTGGAAAAAATCAGTGCATTTGTGTACATTTATGGTCTCTCAATCAGGTTTCTGTTTTTTCCTGTGGAGGATGATCTGTCTGTGTTGGTAGAGATTCGTGTTATAATTGTTCCTCTGCCTCAGCATGTACCGCATCTTCAAGAAGCTGTTTAAACTCCTCAATGTCATGTGCACTGCTTTGAAAAAGTTTGGACCTAACAAAAACGTGAGATAATCTTAAGTGGCGGTTTCCAACTTATACAGCTGTGATATTGAACCACAGCCCATTGTATTTTTCAATGATGCCACTGGTTCATTCGTCGTGATTAAAGTGTGTTTACGAAAATTATCAAGAAAACAAGTGGCTGTGTGCCCATGAATTGTAATCAAACCAAGACATTTTGTGTCCATGAATTATTAATACCAGGACGTATCACAATCTTTACCATGTGGCAAGGGAAAGAACTTGTACGTGCCTACAATGACGCATTCGAATAAGATTATGTGCACTACATGTATATTATAACACAATAATTAGTGTGTCATCTTCAAGGGAAATAAGCCTTGCATTTTTCGTACTTAAATAGCTGTTGGTTATCAAACATGAATTATGGTTGGCCTGAAACATGCCCGTCTATTTATAAGTGAACATGTTCTATATAAAATGTTCAAAACATTTACTATCACTAAATGCACCCCTGAAAATGGGGGAAGGGCATTCCGTGTTTGTGTCGGGGTTTCATTTCCTCTCCGACTCATACCTTTGACGTGTGTAATGTGAACGTTGAAATTAATTGGCACAAATGGTCATCACATCAAGAGGACGTGTCGCATACAACGATTTCGGTAGCTTAAATGTCAGGGTCAACGTTGACTTTTGAAGTTTGAACATATTTCTTATCGTGCCCAGACCATAACTTTATCAAATACCGGTAAGCATTATGGGATTTCGAATAAAATTGGCAAAAATGACCATCATATCAAGACGTAAATGTCAAAGTCGATGTCAAATTAGAAAATACGCATGATGTGTAACAACCGTTTCAAAGATAAACCCCATCTATTTACATTCTTTAAATGTGTTTATTGTCTGCCACACAACACTCATTCTTGTGGCCAATGATATTTAGAGGGGAAATCTGTGTTCTGTGGACGCTTTGCTTATTGTTATACATCAATGACGCATAACATAACAAATATGAACATATTCATAGTGAGTTTTCCAACATTTCAATATCATGAAAACGAATTTCAGAAATTATATATGCATAATGGTAAATCTTTTTTAAGGTTAACGTTAATTAAAAGTATTATGCCTGCGCATGTTGAACGGTTGTATTTAATATTTCCGATTGAGACTGATTGTAAATTAAATTAGTTTCAAAGATTCAAATAGTGTATTGTTTATTTTTTGTAAAAAGCATCTTGTTTTGCGTAAACACGCCTTTTCAAGACTTGCGTGTTGTTCAATTACAAACCGGAACTGTACATGACTTAGACATATACATATGTCACGTATGGTTTGAAACATTCTTCATAGAAATTAAAATATAAGCGTGTAGCAAATGACTAAGTAGTTATACCTAAGGGTATGTTGTCAGTAATTGATTGATACTAAGCACCGGAAACAAAATCCCCCAAAATGTTGATCAATCCATTGGCGTCACGTGATCGGAAGTTGTGTCAAATATTGTCGAAATAACAACATACATCCTCTCGATCCTTGATCAGGAATGTATGTATTGATTGGAGATCGCTTTGCGAAAAACATATTTTTATTTAGTCAGGTGTTTTGCTTAAGGCAATGTAATGTTGTTTAGGTGTTTCGTGTTTCAAAATCTGTTTAGTTCACTTAGTATGACATCTTTTCTTATATTATCTCAATTACAAATGGTTTGCATCTACTTTATTCATATTATAACGACCCCGTAATGCCCAATTTCATAAACAATCAAATGCAAATATCTCTCCATTTCCTTACACACACGTGTAGCGTTTGTAGTTTGTATAACGACAAAAGAAAGCACAAGACGTTTAATCTAAAGACTTTCTCAATATTTTGGTTTCACCAACGGACGGGGGCGATTAAAACAGTTTTATCACACCCTTGATGAATAATTAGAAATTATATTTTGTCTCTTTTAAGCAGTATTGTATCCATTTAGGACCGACATTTCATTAAAATAATATCAAACCTCGAATTAATACTATTGTGTATGTTTGGTGTTTATGATGCAAGATTATTTAATTGAAATTATGTTTCAAAGAACTGTACGTCATTAATTCGTGGTGGCTTTCATTAATTAATAGAAGGGATTTCATTATCAACTATGTTTCACTGCAAGATATGTTTTATACATGACAAGGAAACCAAAAGCGATATTGCGACCAAGCCTACACACGTCAAATAAATTTTCAAATAATTTGATTGGCCACATAATATTTATCGATATGATCGTTTGATCGGCTTTGATCGAAAAAAAAGGAACACCGGAAACATACATGACGGTTATATATTTTTTTCAAACGGAGAGGCTTCTTACTCGAGTATTTAAATAACCAGTCTAATCAACTAATCAACTAATCTTTCATTGGACTTGGGAAGTGAGTATACACCGTGTTCTTTCAATTCTTACTATACTATGTGAAAGCATTCATTATATTTGATTGAAAACAATAATTGTTATTTAGTGTACATTAATTTACAAACTCGCTAAAAATAAGCAAATTCGAATTTCGCTTATTAATTTAACAATTTATAGTAATACTGTGAATGAAAAATTAACAATTGCGTTATCCGTTTAAATATATATTATACACTTGATCTTGAACGTATGAAGAATCTTTGATAAGTTAGAACTGTGATACCCATTGGCTTTCGGATATACGTGTATACTTATTATATGCAATTTTGATTTTATTTCAGAGCAATCGATAAAGGACAAACATGAAAATATTCGTGCTAGGATCGCTGTGCGTGTTGAGCTTGATTGCCATGGTTTCCGCCCAGGCGTACGGGGGTTACCCTGGCGGCGCTGTAGGCTACGGAAGCTATGGTGCAGGAGGCGGCTTCGGGGGCGGCGGCGGTGGCGGGGGCATCTTTGGCATGCTTATTTTCTGTAAGTGCTTGATTTCTGTTCATTTTAGTTTAGTTTAAACCTATTTAGTTTAGCTCGATTGCATCGGAAGCCGAAGGCTTATTGGAACGCTCTCGAGGAGTCCGTTTCCCGGGACTAGAACCAGTTCTTTGTGTCTTTGAGGGAGATCTAAAGAACGCTCCGAAATTAGGGATGGAACCCGTGACCTCACGGTCGCTAGGCGGACACCATATCCACTAAACCACGGCGAACTTTTTTCTTTACTTTTTGTGCAATATTGTATAGAATTGTTGTTTGTTGCTGAGTCTCTACAGATATACTATGTCTCTATAGTTTTGTTTTAAAGAACACACATAAGGTGGGTTCAACAAAGTTTTAGATACCAGGCTGTATTTCTAGTATTTATAAACTTGTATACTAGTTTTGCATGATAATAAAATTATAACAATTCCAACACGCCATTCAAATATAATAAATACTTGGCTAATGTCATTTAAAAATTACTGCTAGTTTTTCATCATGTATTCTTGTTAGTGTCATCCACATTTGCGATAATGAATCCACGAACGCTCCATGTGTTTATGTATCATTTATATATTTTTTGTCTTGCAGTGTTTGTATTTATCATCATAATCAACCTTTTGTTCGGTGGCGGTATCGGAGGCGGCCTTGGAAACAACAACAACAACAAGGGGAACAACCACAACAACAATTACTAGACCCTGGTAACCGTTTAAAGTACTTTATTAGTAATGTCTTTCATAGTTCATATTTTAAAATTAAATTGTTAGATCTTTATTTTTGCTAACAGAACGTATTTGTGATGATGCGAGTAAAGCATGTGATTTGTTCGTAGTAACATATATATGAGCCTCGCTCTGAGAAAAGGGGGTTTAATGCATGTGCGTAAAGTGTCGTCCCAGATAAGCCTCTGCAGTCCGCACATGCTTATGAAGGACGACACTTTCAGCGTTAACTGGATATTTGCTAAAAAGATACTTTCTTGAAGCGGACTGCACAGGCTAATCTGGGACGACACTATACTCCCATGCATTAAACCCCCTTTTCACAGAGCGCGACTCATATCTATAGTTGTCATAAATAAACAAACATGACTTGAAACATGACATATTAAATTTATTTGCCTGCATAAAAATAATCGATATTATGTTGTTTTCGTTGATGTGTTGTTTTGTTTTTGTTTTTGGTAAAAATAGCTTAATATTATTTTGCAGTTTACCAGCTTCGTGAAAACTACGCCACAAGATTATTTAAGAAGAAAGAACAATCTACCATGTAATACTGTTCATGCAAATTAAATAAGAGCATCCCACAATATGTTTTGTGTTGTTAATTGGTTTCTTTTTCGACTAGAAAATACGCATTCAAGATAATGCATTTGAAATGATAAGTACGAAAATAACGAATTCGTTATGTATCCATTTCGGTATGATGTAAATGAGAGCTTACTTTGAAAATACGTTTGGTTTTAAAGATAAGTGTTTTGTTATTTAATGAAACATGCGATTCAGTTAGCTATGGCAACATGCCCTGTTCAAAACGTGTGTGGGACAAATAGGCTGAAAATTAACTGCGCCATATATGAAGATATAAAAGACAACGATTTTAATACAATCAACAGACTAATAATTTCAACAGTTTATTTTAGTTCGATTATATAAATTCCATACTGAAGTATATCACATGTAAATCATCAGGCAGGTGACGTCATACACAAGATAATTCAAAAGTCACTGCAATTGGTATAACGCCTTATTGTCTCTAAAACTTCAGACACTACATTTTGAATGTATTTTAGTGTATCTAAATTTTCGGACACCAAAAAAATATTATTATTTCTAGTGTCCGAAAACTAAGTGTAATTACGGTATTTTTGCTCTGCTTAATGTACCATACTTTCATGTCGACATTGACATTTTACAACATATTTTATTTTAAGAAGCATACCTAAACTTAAGGCTAGTCATTTAAATTATTGTTATCGAATTTCAATTTACAAATACGAATATCGGGTTAAATTAACGCTGGTCCACTTTTTCCTGATTCTTTCGTTCTTCATTATTCAGTTTGTGAAAATCCCTCCGCACATGCAAATTACTGGATCAATACAAACATATGTGGCGTGTTCTGAGAAAACGTGGCAAAATGCTTGTGCGTAAATTGTCATCCCAGATGAGCCTGTGCAGTCCGCACAGGCTAATTAGGGACGACAATTTCCGCTTTTATGGAATTTTTCGTTTAAATTATGTCTCTGCTTAGCGAAAATCCAGTTTAGGCGGAAAGTGTCGTCACGGATTAGCCTGTGCGGACTACACAGGCTAATCTGGGATGACACTTTACGCACAAGCATTTTGCCCAGTTTTCTCAGAACACGACACACATATGAAAGCACATCAAAGCACTGTTCGGTTCTTCAAATGAGCAGTATATTCATTTATTTATGCAAATACGTCACACGCACCATATGAGAACCACAACTCTTAAACCAATCTTAGTAGTAAGATGTGTCATACAGTGTGGGTTTGTTATCGATGAATATAAACGAACACAATAAATTGAGCATCGCTCTGTGAAAAGGGGGTTTAATGCATGTGCGTAAAGTGTCGTCCAATTTTACATTTGTCCAAAATGACATTTGTAACCAGGGACAACTCTGTCCGCCTAAACTGGTTTTTCGTCAAGAACAGTCTTCCTTTGAACGAAAATTACAATAAAAGCGGGGACGACACTTAACGCACATGCATTAAACCCCCTTTTCATAGAGCGAGGTTCAATTGCATATAATGGAACGAAATAATATCATGGCTACCGACAAAATAATCATGAATACCGTTTCGGTCATGCGCAACAATACCGGTAGAACTTCATGCTATAGATGCAAAATGGTATAGTGCACGAATAAGACAGTTTTGAAGAAAATAGAAAATATCATGACATTCTTGCAGAATGTGTGTGTGTCACAGCAGCAATTAGAATTGCAATTAGAATGAATTATAACACAACGTTTGGACACAGTATAAGAACAAACGATAACCACTGCAACTTAAATAGTATGAATGCCGCTGCAGGTACAACGAAATTGAAAAAACTTCGCCATTAGTTTAAGCTTTATTGCATCGAAAGCTTAATGCTTGTTGAGACGCTCTCAAAACCGTTTCCCGGGTAGAACCAATACTTTGTGTCTTTGGAGAGATGTAAAGAATGCTCAGAAAGTGGCCATCGAACCATTAACCTCCCGGTCGAGAGGATGACACTTATAAACTACGCCACGACGGATTAGATTTGGTTCGCAATCGCTTTTAATTCTAATTGTCAATCAACTTTTCTTATAAATCATTAAGCATAGTCTACGAATTTGTAGCAGAAGGCTTTCAATAGCATCTCAAACCTGGTCACAACTTGTACAATTATTAGACGTCATCTTTTAATGTAAGCATCTGTAAAACATGTGCAGGGGAGACAACAAAGTGCTTAATATGTACACATTGGATGGTGCACCTGTAGAAATTACCGAAATCATTTGATTTCGAAACACATATATTATATACACTAAAATATAATGTACATTAAAGTATATTCGTTTTTACCGTGTCATTATTGAGCAATCGTGGAACGTTAAAAAGACATTCATTCATTGGAACGTATAAAAACTCACACATTTTTCGAACACTCGAGCCAAAGATCATACACCAGTACTCTATGTACGTATTATTATAAAACAGTGCATTTGGAAGTTCGCTCACTATATAAAAAATGTTGCTAGTGTTGTAAGTGATGGCGATCATCAATGGTGGATGCAAAATAAGATTGACCTAAAATAATTTCTTTTTAATATTTAAAAGTCAATTTAGGGAATATGATCGAATTAAGCAAAATGATCGTTTTTAACCTGAAGTAATACACATTATGATCGGTCACTTTTAACTTTTGAAGAAAAAATGGCTTAGTCTTCAGTCTAAGCTTATGAAAATGGTTTTGTGTTGGCATTAATACATGCATTTCTTATACAATCTTATTAAATCGATTAAACTGGATTGCGGCTCTGGATCAGCAGACGATTTATTGCATAAATCAGCTTTCTTGTGGAGGATTCCGGAGATAGTCGATGTTTCACGATTAAAATCAGCGAAGGATTCCGGAGATATTCGATGTATCACGATTGAAATCAGCGGAGGATTCCGGAGATAGTCGATGTATCACGATTGCTGGATGGCGGCAACCACTTCCGATGTTGCTCAGGTTCAGTAAACATGCGTCGTCCGTTCTCATAGCCTGGGGTGTGAACTTCAAAAGCAAACGACTTTCAAAGTTAAACGCGATGTTAAAACGATTGAGGTTTGAGGTGGTGATAGCGTTGTTTAAAGAATAAGATATATAACACCGAATGTTAATCACAAACTTAATTAAAGCAACTCTATGAGAAAATGAATAATGACCTATCTCTTCAATCTTAAATTGCAAGCTCGAACACAAAACTTGTGAGCCCATAGCAACCTTTGTATGAACTAGCCTCACTTTAAAGTCTACATATAATATACATTCATGTCGTAATCATCATTAGATTTGTTTCTTTAAAAAGTTAAAAATAAGTCCCCCAGACTCACGAGCAAATTAAATATTAAGTTGTACACTTTGGTCTATTAATTTTAATTTTCGTATTATCGACTCTCATTTTACATAAACTAATTTTTTTCGAGGAATGCAAGTCCATTTTTTGTTATTTCTTTCGTTCATCGATATATATGCATTCGTTATTTCGGTTTGAAAAAATTCTTTTTCAATATATATTTTTTGCTAAGAATATACATCCTTTTACCGAAAAATAAAATACAAGCGGAAAGTGTCGTCCATGATTAGCCTGTGCGGACGAAACAGTCTTATTTGGGACGACACATTACACTCATGCATTAAGCCCAGTTTTTCCAGAACGCGGCTCAAATATTCAATGCTTAAATCAACGATTTACATGTAGCCTTAACAAACCTCACTCCTTAATTGTGAAAACAGAGTCGTCTGCTTTGATTGGTATTCATCCCTTAGGCGGTGAGAAGTATAATTATATGAATGAAAGTGAGATAATAAACTACTCTGTCTGTCTGTCTGTCTGTCTGTCTGCCTGTCTGCCTGTCTGTCTGTTTGTCTGTCTGTCTGTCTGTCTGTCTGTCTGTCTGTCTGTCTGTATGTCTGTCTGTCTGTCTGTATGTCTGTCTGTCACACTACCCACAGATTAAAAACATTCAATTTCCATTTACTTCGAGTAGTAGATACCATTTATTTGCTTGTATTTATTTTAAGAACGGTAATTCTGTGTTATTATATTTGCTTTACATAAAAAATATTAATATTTTTTTTTGCGATAATTTTTCAGATTATTTGTGTATTCCCTGATCAAAACTTAATATGTTCATATTATAGCATGATATAATTCACAGTTATTCTAATGTTAATGGCAATACACGTACTAGTTGCCGTAATGGAAAACATGCAGCGATTAAAATGGTTTTTGTTGTGACTTTAGTGATGATTTTATTTACTGATGTTATCGTCGAATTACCATAAATACCTGAATATGTATTGAGGAAATCAAGTTTATAATTGATATATTTTATGTGTGAACATCCTTATGAACAATCAATGTTATGTTATTTCACCTGGTATTATATGTAGCCAGAGGCACATTTTATTTACTGGTTTTACAATTTATACACATGTTTCTAATATCATGTGCCACAAACCAAAAGTGATTTTACTGCACATCACCATCAGAGCTTGATGTGTGATGACAGTAAATTGACTTAAGAAAGCAGCTGAACAACAACGAGAAGATGAAGATTTTCACGTTGATTCTAGTCATATGGCTAGAAGGGGCCTGCACACAAACTACGAATACTACGTCAGACCAGCAGATGTGCGTTTGCTTGGAACCGTTGATCAGGGTAGGCACAACATTTAATCAAACCGTTCACATGGCCTCAGCTAATGACGGTTCAAATAGAATCTTTCTTGTGGATTTAGCGGGTTTTGTTCGGATCGTCCTCAATGGAAAACTTCTCTCCAAGCCATTTGTGGATATATCGTCTGATGTAGACCAGAGCCAGAAAGAGAAAGGCTTACAATCAATAGCTTTCCACCCTGACTTCAAGACAAATGGAAAAATCTACCTGTTCTACACAGCCAAAGGTACTTCAGCAGAGAACGCAGTTAGCGCGACACGTATAGTCGTGGACGAGTTCAAAGTAAATGCTAATGATATCAACACCATAGATACAGCATCCAGGAGGCAACTTCTCAAGTTTAACGGTCAAGGTGTGCTCCACTTTGGCGGGAAGGTATGTACATTATGAACATTAAAAACGCAAGTTCAAACCTTTTTATGTGAGCTCGATTGCATTTTAAACCTTAGTCTTACTGAGTCCATTTTCAGTCAAATTCCTGGGTAGAACCAGTACTTGGTGTCCTTGGTATCTTGAGAATGCTCCCCGGGACCGCGGTTTACTTAGCCAACACAATTTTCAATCTGCCGCTGCGACCTTTACTTAATTCAAATTCATATCAGTATTATTTTAACGGTTTTTCTGACCGTTAACGCTGCTGGAATCACTTTGCAACGCACGTTAACAAAATGCCAATTTGTGCTCTGCTTTCATAATTTTATGATCATGTGACTACAACCAAATGTTTTCAAACTACTGACTGAGGCAGCTACAATGATGAATGGAATGAAGCTGGTATTCAAAAGTTTGGCGTTTTGTCTCCCTTTCAGACGTGGCTTGATGCAAATGGTCTATTGTACATTGCTGTTGGAGACACCAATAGCATTCCAAATGCTACAGACCATCAGTCTCAAAACATGTATGGAAAGTATTGTAAACATAATTTCCAAGTAAACAACAATTTTGATAAGTAACATAAATAATTCACATAGTACATGTATTAACATTGAAAGATAACAATTTCTGCGAAAAAATGACTACAGTTGGTTTTCAAAGTGTTTGACCTATAGTAAAAAAAAACATCATCTCATCTGAACCTTTGGATTTCAAAGATATTGTCACTTTAATAAATTGTCTACATTTCAATGAAAAATAAAATTGACGATGCAATTTTTTCAATTAATAACTTTCAAACACACCAACTTAAAACTTATTTTTTACATGAAAAAAAGAAAAAATTGGTTCTTCACAAAATGTTAATTAACAGCCAAAGTCCCATGGTTAACTAAAGTTGCATCGCGCTTAATTAGTAGTGTGTAAACATTTTAATTGTTTTAATAGGAAATGTTTCAAATAAACACGTATAACCCACGTGGTTTAAAAATATAATTATGCAATGTACATCAGTTTATACAAAAATATTTTGTTACATTCACAGTTTCAAATCCCTATACTATAACAATAAATTATTCGAAGAAAACAAATAGTTTAAACATATGTTTTTAAATGCGGAAAAAGTAGCAGTTGTATGTCAATACAGAAGGCAATTATTTGTAGGTTATTCTGCAACAAACCACAGGGTCCAAACGTTTAGAAAATAGTTTAAAGATTTTTTTTTTCGTAAAATGCAGATGTTTTAATTTGTTGATTGCCAGTCCAATGCTTCTTATTTAAACCAATGAAAATGACCATTCCGTAGCTTTTGAATTCCAAACTGTTAGTTATAATTGCAATTATCATTATATAGCCGCCAATTATTTATTAAATTTAAATTTACCTAGGCTCAGCATGATCGGCAAAATCTTGCGCATCGATGTTGATAATCCTGACCCCGACCTTGGAAAGCCGTACAGCATTCCCAACGATAACCCATTCGTCAATGTCACTGGAGTGCTCCCTGAAGTGTATGCATGGGGCTTGCGTAATCCATGGCAATGCTCGGTTGATAAGGGCGACGGAAACGGTTAGTTGCTTGTGTTGCTTCCTATTTGTGTTTCGTTGTTGTTTATTCATTAAGGAGAAAAAGACTGCCTTAGACCTGACAAGCCTGGTCCACATAATATACATTTGTGGCGAGTTATTTTAAAATTAACTGATGAATGAAGAAGTTCAAATCCGTACTAGCTGCGTTATGCCCAAGTAAAGCTCAAACTTATTTATTTAACTCGAATGCATTAAAAGCCTATGGCGCATTAAGGTACTATATAATTTATAGAGTTTGTTGATAGCACTACTACTAGGTGTCTAAAGAAAATATTATGAGAACACTTCCGGTTTGGTGATCGAACATTGGACCTCTTGATCGCTAGGTCGATGTTATATTCACTACACCACCGCAACAATTTGGCCTTTTCAATCAAAGTGTTACTTTGACTTTGAACTGGAAACATGGGTATTAAACATGACACGCCATCTTTGAAAGGTTTACATTTGTGGTAAATTTTTTTTAAATTGCATATTGAGTGATAAAGTAAGAGTCCGGACAAGCTTATATCGGAAAAATATGACCTTTGACCTCTAAGTTTGAACTTGGTATTTGATGTAGAAAGATGGGTTTACACTCGACACGCCATCTTTGACTTGTAGTTGTGATTAGTAATTTTCAAATTGCATGCTGATTGTCGAAGTTAAAGTCGTCACAATCTGTATTCGGCAAATTTGGCATTTGAATCTAAGTGTGAACTTGACTTTGAGGTATTGAGCCGGATTGTATACGCGATAAGTTGTCTCCTTATGATGAATATTTGTTGCAAATTATTATAAAATTGCATTATGAATGATAATGTTAAGTAAATTATTTAAAAGACACAAACACGCATGCACGCGCATACATTTGACTTTTGGGACAACAATGTTTAGCTTCCTGGAAGCAAACTTAACATACTTATGTGCTTTCAGTGCACATAACTAATCACACTTTTTTCAATAGGAAGCGGAAAAGGGAGGGTATTCTGTGCTGACGTTGGATACAAAACTGAAGAGGAAATCAATTTGATCCAAAAAGGCCAAAACTTTGGATGGAACGTGAAGGAAGGAAATACTTTCTTCTGTCCAGATTGTGCTAGAGGTATAATATTCAGTTTACTTCCTTAACTGCTGAGTTAAAATCCCATTGAATGAAACTGTATTAAAACATCTTTCTGCTATTCAAAACAATAATCCTGTTTGGATTCTATCAACCATCGCCATACATCTTGTCAAATTATATTTCCAAAAACTGTGATTTTATCGGTCACTTGAATACAATCAGAGGGCACTTCAATACAATCAGAGGGCACTTCAAAAACTGTTGTTCTGCTGATTTAAGGCTAAGTAATTGGCCTATTTACATATTTACGAATATTATAAATCAAAAAGAACGCCATTAAAAATTATATGATAAACATGTGTACTTAATATTATATTATATAAGTATGTCAGTTATTTCATAGTTTTTTGACAATTGCAATAAGTGATAATATATTAGTAAATAATGGACCGAGCCTAATAATAAAGTTTACGGTGCAATAACTTATGCGTGCACTGATGTAAGTTTTGAAATTTAGATGTTCGCTACTTATTGCATAGGATGACAGCAATGTGAAGAACATATTGGAACCGGATTGAATTTGAAATGTCCAAGGTGTCTGCAGTAATTTGATCTTTAGGGAACTACACATTGGGATCGCGAGTGTAGAAGATGCAGTGTCATGCGATGGTGACTTTCATGGCATAAACAAATTAAGCACCCTTCTCCCTATAACAAATATCTATTTATATAAGTACGAAGTGCTAAGGGTGACCTATTGTGATCAACCTATGTCCGTCGTCGTGCGACGTGCGGTGTGCGTCGTCAACTTTTAACTCGATACCACTCCAGAGGCCACATTTTTCATCATGTGTTGATAAAACTTGGTCGGAATTTGTATCTAGAAAATATCTAGACCGATTTTGAATCTGGGTCACGTGCGTTTTACAACTAGGTCACCAGATTTAATCTTAGAAAAGCATTGTTACCACTCGAGAGGCCACACTTATGACCAAAACTTGGTCAGAATGTGTAACTGAACAATATCTTCGCCGATTTCGAATCTGGGTTACGTGCGTCAAAAACTAGGTCACCAGGTCAAATCTAAGAAAACATTCTCACCACTCCAGAGGCCATATTTAAGACTCAATCTTAATTAAACTTGGTCGAAATGTGTATCTTGACAATATATAGGTTGAGTTCAAATTCGGGTCGAATGCGTCCAAAAATAGGTCACAAAGTCAAATCTTATGACTCAATCTTGACGAAACATGGTTTGAATTTTATCTTGAAATTTACTAGGCTGAGTTTGAATCTGGATCACGTTCGTCTAAATCGTAGTTCACCGGGTCAAATCCTGGAAAAATCTTGTTAACACTCAAGAAGCCACATTTATGACTCAATCTTGATGAAACTTGGTGAATTGTGTATCTATTGCTGATTTGAATTTGGTATACGTGCGTCAAAAAACTAGTTCGCCTTGTCTAATCTTATAACAACCTTGTTACCATATTAAGTGCCACATTTATGGCTCAATCTTGATGAAACTTGGTCAGAATGTTTATGGTGACATGCTCACAGCTTAATTTGAATCTGGGTCAAGTGCGCCCAAAAATTAGGTCACCCTGTAAAATCTTTTAAAAAAAATCCAGAAATTACATTTATAACTCAGTCTTGAAAAAAAACTTGTTTATCTTGAAAATATGAATACCATAATTGAATCTGGGTCAACACTAGATCACCAGGTCAAATTTTCAAAACGTGTTGTCAATGAGCGCTTAAGGGTCATCATAGCCCTTTTGTCTTAACTCGCATTGCCGGCAATAACTTAAGTTCTTAGCTCAAAAAGAGCTACAACTTACTGATTACTTATTTAATATGTTTTTTGAAGATGGCAAATCAATATGCCGAGTCAAAGATGCATACATTTCAGTATGTTTTTGTCAATTGAATTTCGAATAACATAACTGTTTAAGGTCTTCCGAACATTCCGTACACTGATCCGATATTTTCCTATCCACACGGTGCTCATGGCAAAAGCGTCATTGGAGGGTTTGTGTACAGAGGCTGCCACAATCCAGTGCTCCAAGGTCACTACATCTACGCTGACTTTGGAAATGACACAGGGTAAGCCGCAAAAACAATGCAAATTAGAATGTGTGAAACCCCAGCTGTATTATCAGGACAGAAGTTATCAATAACAAGAAATGGTCCTCTGTGTCTGGAAAGCAACCAAATCAAATATAATAAAGTAACATTTTTCTGCCAAGCTACCAATTTTTTTACATATGCACATATCACAAAGTA
>VMBQ01003089.1:124093-143670 GCA_007657795.1 Dreissena rostriformis
TTATACAAGATATGCTAGTATATATATATATATATATATATATATATATATTTTGACCTTGTGTTTTTCGTTAGATTTAAAAATTGTTGGTTTGTGGGGTTTTGCTTTTTCCTTTTTTTGTTTGTGATAGATGTTTGTTTTTTTTTAATATATAATCATTTCAAACTGTAGATGAGTTGTACGAGCAAAACTAACAAATAATAATTTAACAAGATTCTGTGAAAAAAAATGTGTAGCTAATCAGAACACTCTGACCTTATAACATACCGAATTAAATAATTACAAGTTTAATACCGTGTCTGTGTTGTTTCTAGTGTAACACATTTGAGATATAAAAACATTCTTTGGTAATGGGTGGCCTAATCGTTAACTGAAAAAAAAGTAATAACGTTTTGCTATTTAGTAACAATACATGATGTCAGTGTCTTTAAATATCCTGCAATGATATATGATTATTCCAGACCTTATGTGCCGAAGTCAATTGAACTTCTTCATTGTAATTATTTAAAAATAAATAGAGCTTAAGCAATTTATGTTTTTAAAAAAGCTTGTTTTCCACTTGAGAAATATGAATTGACGCTTGTTTAAGTGTTTTCCTTGTTTGGTAGTTCATGAATACCGATTAATTATTTGCATATTGACAATACAAGATTAAGACTACACACGTTTTAAGGTCAATGACATATACAGAGTTCACTTAACGTTTGTGAATAGTCCTTATTTATGATTATAGTGAAAATAGATGTTAGTGTCAATTCAATTACTAAATGATCATCATCTTGTAATTTTCAACTATTTAATTGGCAGAATGTGTAATAACGTCTAGAACTGTTCATATCTAATGTTTATCGTCTTCATCATTTTGACTTATCACTTTAGTTATTGTGATAATGTCTATGATTTATTCACAGAATTTTTGTCACACAACACTCAAATATGTGTGCGGGCAAATTTAGCATGGTTATCGGTGCCCTATGGACATATTTCTAGTTTACTTTGAACAATTAAACAAGTCAGAAACTGAAACTGACCACTTAAATTACTGCGGAAAGACATTCAGTTAATAAGTTAAAACATTATTCATTGCATTCACGATATTTACTTTGCATTTGCATTGTTCGTTAAAAGCGTATATATAATTTGATCCCACTACCGTAGTAAAATGTGTTGAGACGTGTCTGAAGTTGGTAAACTTGGTAAAGGAGACTCTCTGACACGAGAAGACAATTTCCGAAACAGTAAAATACCTGCGCGTCACGTTATCATGGCAACAACTCATAGACATCAGTCCCAGAAAAACATTCCGAAGAGGCAATGACAGAAATCCAGAAAAGCCAATGATGCAAAGCATCAAAGGGCCACCATTGGCCTCTTTATATGCGAAATAAGTAAAACAATATTGGGCATGATCGTAAATACAAATCGAATACTCAATCACAGTAATTTATCTCTTACTAATATGTAACAAAGTTTCCACTAATCATTCATACGATAATTAACCTATAACCTAGAGATTCAGCATGCCATGTTTATTTTTAGTATGTAAGTAACAATCCCTCGATCCAACTGGTGCCATATGCAATCCCAACTTAACTATGCATATAAGCTCCCAACATACAATATTTAAGAACAATAACCGAATACAAACTCAAGCCATTGAGCAGGCTTGTTATTAGAAACAATGACCTCGATCTTGACCCAGCTGGTCCAAGATGGAATCCCAAGCGAGCTACATGTAAGCTACCTACTCAAACTATTTCAGCACAATATCGCCATCCACACTAAATGAGCAGAAACTTTTTTTCTTTTTTAGTGGTCCTGAACTTTTCCGAATGGCCCCTAATGAACTCGCATTCTAGGTCTGCAGCTAAGAAATCTAAAACAAAATGTAAGTGCATTACATTCATCCAATTCAACTTGACTGGAAACCATTTTGCTATTTTAGTTACAGATACCGTGACCTTGACCTTGACCTGATGATGATGATGATCATGATGATAATGATGATGATGACGATGATGACGATGATGATGATGATGATGATGATGATGATGATGATGATGATCATGATCATGATGATCATGATGATCATGATGATCATGATGATCATGATGATGATCATAATGATGATTATGATCATGATGATGATCATAATGATGATTATGATCATGATCATGATGACGATGATGATTATGATCATGATGATGATGATCATGATGATCATGATGATGATCATGAAGATTTTTTTTTTAATTTAATTAAACCTTTTTGGATGACATTGATTATTATTCACACTTAAATTTTAATGAAAAAAGATTGTTTTGGTATAAATACGTTCGTTATATCTGAATGTTCACCTCTAAAAATAAAATGAACGTTTCCTAACATCCATCCTTTGCCTTTATAGCAATTTAACACAACTCTGTTTTTTTTGGCACTAGCCCCTGGGACTCACATACCGGCTGTCCGTTTATTATTAGAATTAACATCCTAACAACCATCATCAAACCGTCAATCATACATCACAATATAGCGCTTATAATAACACAATTATTCCGCTGTCATCATACAGTAACATTCTATGTCAATTTAGTTCAATACATACATTCAATTCCATACATCATTTCATAAAATTAAATATTAACAAATCACTATACAAATAGCATGTACACCATGCAAGCTCCCAAGGCTGAATGACAAAAACTGACCACTGTTCAACCATGCACGTATATCCTCGTGCTTCTACAGCGCCCCTAGCAGCAGATACAAACCGAAGGGAAAGAAATTTTCGTCTCATTCAATCAATTTCAAAAGTCGAAAATTATATGTTTTAATAACTTTGCCGTTGTTGTCGTGCTTTAACTCATATTGAAACTCAGGCTTTCGATAGCATCGCAATAATGGTCACAACTTTTACAAGTATTAGACGTCATCTTTGTAATTTGAACAGTTGTACAGCAAGTGCAGGAGAGACAACACAGTCGGAAATGTTGAATACGTACACACTGGATGGGGCAACTGTAGCAATTAACGAAGCCTTGTCAATTTGAAAAATAAATAAAATATACACAGAACATGAAATGAACAATATTTGTTTATGCCGTTTCATTAATGAGCCAAATGTAGTAGGGTAAAAATTATTCGCATAACATCCAGATTATTTTTTATTTGTATCTTAGGTTTTCCATATACATTTAAATACATTTCACTGGTCGAAGGGAATCAATCCCAACTGTTTTCTTTGTTGTATGACCGATCAACAAATCATAAAGGAGTCGGCAATTTTGGCATACCCCTTTCTGAACATTATGTAGTAGCCACTAAATCCCAAAAAGTGTGCAACCTCTTTTATTGCTTTAGGTACAGGCAATAATTTGATAGCTGCAATCTTGTCGGGATCGGTATAAATTCCTTTCTCTAAAAAAACGCGACCAAGATACTCAATGCTTTACTTGAAAATTTCCCATTTTGATTATTTGAGTTTTAAATAATGTTGTTGACGGCGACTCAAAATGGCATCTAGCATCGAAATATGGGACTTGAAATCATCACTGAATGCCACCACATCATCAAAGCAAATGAGACAATCGCGCAAATTCAACTCGCCCATGCACCTCTCCATTAAACGTTGAAATGTGGCGGGGGCGTTCACCAAACCAAACGGCATGCAATTTGCCCCATAAAAACCCAACGGACCCACAGAAAAAGCCGTTTTAGCATTGTCCTCCTCCTTCATGGAAACCTGTCAGTTACCTGCACGTTAATCGAGTTTCGAAAATTATTTAGAACCAGACAATAAATGAAGGGTGTTTTCGATTTTTTAAATAGCATATGCATATGCATCCTTCTAATTGGGCTTCCGATAATCAATTCAAAACCTTTTTTTCGGTCAATAACAACATTGGACGAATATGGACTATTTGATTTCATTATGGCATCGCAATCAATCATTTCCTTTAAATGATCCCGAACCTCATTGAGTAAAGGTGTGACAATAGGACGGTTAGATTTCTTGAATGGGATATTGTCAGTCAAATGATTTTCATGTTCTATAAGATCAGTGTTTCCAAGATCAGTAGGGCCTTTTCGAGAAACAAAACTTTTATTCAGGAAAGATCGGAAAGTTTGCTTTTGATCTTCACTAAGATTATTTCCCTCTAGGTCAACATCAACTGTTTGTTCAGTGTCCACATCGGGTTAAATTGCAGTTTGGGTCTCACTACAATCAGATATTGCATCTCTTAAACGTTTACCACTTTTAATTGACATAGGTTAGCTCTTGCTGGTACCGTGACTAGTTTAGAAGACATGTTTAACAGTTTTATAGGGATTCTTGCAAAAATAACTGGTTTGTTCGATGTCTCGTCCATTGGACAAATATTTACGCGTGATGAGCAATGATCATTACTACAGATTTCAGTCACAGCAGCGTCAATTTGCATTTCTTGTGTAAACGTCCGACATCGAAGGCCAAACCATGTGGGCGCCATTTTCGGGGTTCGTGCTGTGCGAGGATTAAACTATCGAAAGCAGAAGAAATGTTGATGTATTTTTTTGTATAAGATCGTATTTTCGATGTTATGGAATAGAATTTTGGTAAAATATACAATTTCCTCCAAAAATAAGAAATACGTCAAACTTTTGATCGTTCAAATTTCCGTGCACGTGAATCACGAGACAGGGTTAGATAGATCTAAGCTCTAATGTTTGTAATTCATGCATAAGGTTTACATGTTGATGTTTCTTCCCTTTTACAAGTCAAATGTATTTAAAATTATATTGAAAACCTAAGATTAAAAGAAATAAATAGTCTGGAGGTAGTGCGATTTCTTTCATCCTACGACACATTGTTTAATGTAAAAAGAAATTCGTTGATTTAAATGTACAAAAACGCTAAACTCTTCGAATACTCGAGCGAAAAATCATTCACTAGTACTCTATGTAAGTGTTAGTATAAAAACAGTTAATGTTGAAGGGCGATCATCAATGGTTGGTTCAATATGGAAAAGTTGTTTTTAACAATTTCAATACATTCTTTCGAAATACGTGTGACCCTTAAAAGGACCATGGTTATTGGCGCTTCTTTTTGAAGTCGCCCGATGGAGACATATTATTCGCTTGACCAAATTTCGGTAACCAGATAGGGGTGTCTCCGACGTTAACATTCCACATCTTTCTGCGTTGCGTTCCCGTATAACATGTTCCGGATACTTTTTATTAATGTCAGGTGCAGGCGCATTGGAAACTGGAAGGACTTCATATCATTCCTCCTTGCCTGCTTGAAGCATGCTGAGCTGGTACGAAGTAAGTCGATGAGCAGACGATAATAAGCCGTATGAGAGACTCGAATGTTTTCATGCCGCTCTGTAGGTGAACGAGCTAACCATTTGTCCAGCTGGCGGTATAATATGACACCTTTAAATTTCAACTGAAAACTTGACACAGGGGGAACAAGACGGACGGAGACATGGAGTACGTACACACAGGGTGGTGCAACTGCAGAAAATATCGAACGAATCTAGAAAATGAAGACTTGTTTGCATAAACATTATCTTATTATTGACTGTCAGTACACGTAAACTAATTGTGTTCTATCAATGCAAGTCCATTTTTGTAGTCCATTTTCGTCTTATTTTTTTCGTTCTTCGATATGTTATTTTATTCAGCCTGATTAGCCTGTGCATTCCGCACAGGCTAATCAGGGGCGACACTTTTAACTGTTTTGGTATTTTTCGTTTCTTAGCGAAAACCTGGTTTAAGCGGAGAGTGTCGTCCCTGATAAGCCTGTGCGGACTGCACATACTAATCTGGGACGAAACTTTACGCACATGAATTAAGCCCTGTTTGTCCAGAACGCTTCCATTTACTGTGAGGAGTAGATATCATTTAGGAGTAGATATCATTTATTTACTTTTATATATTTTACGAACGGTAATTCGGTGATATTATGTTTGCTTCACATTAATAAATTTTTAGAGAGAATTTTCCAGATGCGTTTGTTTTTTCCCTGATTAAAAACGGGTATGTTCATATTAGCGCATGATATATTTCACAGTTAAATACAAATCACTTATCAGTTGTCGTTATATAAAACAAAATATGGAATAAATAGAAAAACAGTGTTTTGATTAAAGATTATATGTTTTATGTACAAATACATGAATCAGTGTCCAAGGCTCATACTAAGATTCGCAACATAAACGGATCTTTATTCGACGCTCAGCTAGTGTTAACGATAATATTGTTCCCAATAACAGTTGTATAGTGATTGTATACTGACAGTAGTTAAGTCAGTGTTTGCAGTTTTACATCAGTACACAAATTTAAGCTTCAAATGTGTTCGTTAATTACGTTTATTTGTTTCATAGTTCGGTATACATGTATTTACATGTATTTATTATTTAAAGATTGTTAACTTTTCGTGCTACGTTTTATTATTTGCAAACCTGTGTGTGACCAAGAATTTTTTGAAAGAAAATGTACAAGAAAGTTTTTGAAAAAAAAACAACACGTGAACAGGTGTTATGGATTCAGGTTCGTTTCTTGGATACAGGCTACACCTATGTTATGGGCATGTAGTTGTTCAGCGAAGGAAGCTTTTTGTTGTATGTTCTCTCTGCATTCCATTGAAGAATTTTCAACAGACTAGGGGTCTCTTGAGTAGTTGGTGTACTTTCTTGGCCAGTCGCATAAACCCTCCGCCTTCGTAGTCGGGCTCCTCGCAGCGGGACGGGTAGCCTTCCGGTAGGTTGGGTTGGACCCTTTCAAGGAAGAGGCACTGTAACAGCCCGGAGAGATTCCACAGGCAGAGCACCATCACGCAAAGGTGTTCATCATTAGAGTGTAAAGTGTTGCATCGTCGTTATGCGCACTTTGATCCAGTGCATCCGTCTTTAGCAGTGGTTTATTTTCCGACTTTTCTTTGTCGTAGAAGATTTGCCGGCCAAGGCTGAAGAGCGTCTTCCACCCTTATTTGTTTCTGTCTAAATAATCATTCTCATATTATTAAGCTTTGAGGAGAGGTGGCTGACATGTATTTGAAATCAAGTTGAGCGTATACATATATGTTGAGGAAATCACGTTTATTATTGATATATTGTTTTTGGCTATATCCTTATGAGCAATCAATTTAATGTTATTCATACTGGTATTAAATGTAACCAGAGGCACTATGTATTAACTTGTTTTACAATTTATATACATGTTTCTAATATCATGTGCCGCAAACCAAAAGGTATTTTACTTCACATTACCATCAGAGCTTGATGAGTGACGATAGTAAATGGACTTAAGACAGCAGCCGACCAACAACGAGCAAATGAAGATTTTAACTTTGGTCCTAGTCATAGGGCTAGTGCTCTCCACACAATCTGCGAGCGCAAAGTCAGACAACCAGAAGTGCATTTGCTTGGAACCATTTCCCAGTTTCGGAAAAACATTTAACAAAACGGTTAACATGGCCACAGCTAATGACGGTTCAAATAGAATCTTTGTTGTGAGTTTGGCGGGTTACGTTTGGATCGTCGACGATGGAACAATACTGGACACGCCATTTGTGGATATATCGTCTGATGTCGAGCACAGTCTGGCTCATTGGAAGAAAGATATGGGTTTACAAACAATAGCTTTCCATCCTGACTTCAAGCAAAATGGAAAAATATACATGTTCTACACAGCAAAAGTTACTGCAGAAGAGAAAGCAATTAATACGACACGTTTAGTCATGGAAGAGCTCAGAGTAGTACCGGTAAACAAAAGTGATCCCAACATCACATACACCATAGCATCCAGGAGGCCACTTCTCCAGTTTAACGCTCAAGATGTGTTCCACTTTGGCGGGAAAGTATGTACAAGTCTCATTTAATGTCCTGGGTAAATCCAGTACTTGGTGTCTAATAAGATCTTTAGAATGCTCCGCGGGACATTGCATCACTAAGCGAACATCATTTCAACTCTGCCACTGCGACCTTAATTCAAATTCCAATAAGTATTATTGAAACTGTTTTATGATAGAATCAGTTTACAACGCACGTAAAACAAATGCAAAACGTGTGCGCTTCTTTTATAATGTTATGATCATGTGACTACAACCAAATGGCAGCTACAAAAATGAACGGAATGTAGCTGGTATTCAAAAGTTTGGTGTTGTTGACTCTCTTTTCAGATGTGGTTCGATAAAAATGGTTTTATGAACATTGCTGTTGGGGACACCAAGCTCATTCCAGACAAAGATAAACTGCAGTCTCAAAACATGTATGGAAAGTATTAAAAACCTTGTTTCCAAGTAAAATATCATAAGATGAGTAACATAAATAATTTACATAGCATGGAGCTTAACATTGAAGGGATAAAAAAATTCTGTGAACAATTGACTACAGTTGGATTTTCAAATGATTGACCTATAGTAGTCATCATCTAATCTGATCCTAAGGCTTTCAGATATATATTGTCCTTTAGGTTTCACAGACCTTGCCGCTTTAATAACTTGACTACATTTCCATTATAAATAAAATTATTGACGCATTTTTTGCTTCAAATTATAACTGTCAAACACAACAACTCAAAACATATGTTTACATGAACAGAAAAGATCATTGATTCTTCACAAACTGTTTATTAACAGCCAAATCCCAATGGAAAACTTAAGTTGCATCGCGCTTAATTAGTAGTGTGTAAACATTTTAATTATTTTAATTTGAAATGTTTTTAATGCACACGTATCACCCACGTGGTTGAAAAATATTATGATGTAATGTACATCAGTTTATAAGAAAATATCTTGTAAATTTCACAGTTGCTAAACCCTATACTATAACAATAAATTATTTGAAGAAACCAAATAGTTTATACATATTGTTTGAAAGCAGTAAAAAGAAGCAGTTGTAAATCAATACAGAAGGAAAGTATGTGTAGGTTATTCTGCAACAAACCACAGGGTCCATACGTTTAGAAAATAGTTTAAAGATTATTATTCGTAAAATGCACATGTTTTAATTTGTTGATTGTCAGTCCCATGCTGCTAAATCAACCCATTGAAAATGCCTTAAATGTTCCATTCCGTAGTTTTGTAATTAAAAACTGTTAGTTCTAACCGCAATAATCATTTTATAGCTGCCAATTATTTATTTAATTTAAATTTACCTAGGTCCAGCATAATCGGCAAAATCCTGCGCATCGATGTTGATAATCCTGATCCCGACCATGGAAAGCCGTACAGCATTCCCAACGATAACCCATTCGTCAATGTCACTGGAGTGCTCCCTGAAGTGTATGCATGGGGCTTGCGTAATCCATGGCAATGCTCGGTTGATAAGGGCGACGGCAACGGTAAGTTGCTTGTGTTGCTTCCTATTTGTGTTTCGTTGTTGTTTATTTATTAAGGGGAAAAGACTGCCTTATACCTGACAAGCCTTGTTCTCATATTAAACATTTGTGGCGATTTATTTTAAAATTAACTGATGAATGAAGAAGTTCAAATCCGGACTAGCTGCGCTATGCCCAAATTAAGCTCAAATTTATTTATTAAACTCGATTGCATCAAAAGCCTATGGCTTGCTGAGACACTGTCTTGAGAGTTGCCTGGATATATAGTACTTCTACTTACAAGAATACCATGAGAACGCTTCCAGATTGGTTAAAGAACATTGGACCTCCTGATCGCTAGGTCAAAGCCATATTCGCTACACCACCTTTGACCTCAAAAGTGTAACCTTGACTTAGAACTAGGAACACGGGTATTTAACGGGAAACGCCGTCTCCAAAAGGTTTACATGTGTGGTACATTTTTTTTTAATTATATGCTGAATGATGAAGTTAAAGTCCGGATAAGCTTATTTTGGCAAAGTATGACATATGCCCTCTAAGTGTGACCTTGGTATTTGGTGTAGAGAGATGGGTTTACACTCGACACGCCATCTATTTCTTGTGGGCATTTGTGATTAGTCATTTTCAAATTGCATGCTGATTGTCGAAGTTACAGTCGGGACAAGCTGTACTAAGTCCAAATTTTGCATTTTAATCTGAGTGTGAACTTGACTCTTAGCTAGGGAGCCGGATGGTACACGCGATTAGTTGTCTCCTTATGATGAGCATTTGTAGTGAATTATATTAAAATTGCATGATGAATGACCAAGTCACTGTTCACTCTTTGAACCACACAAAAACGCATGCCCGCGCATACATTTGACCTTTGGGACAACAATTTTGAGCCTTCTGCAAGCAAAGTTAACAATCTAGCGTTTTTTCAGTTCACATAACTTATCAAAATATTTCATTAGAAACCGGAAAGGGGAGGGTATTCTGTGCTGACGTTGGATACAACACTGAAGAGGAAATCAATTTGATACAAAAAGGCAACAACTATGGATGGAACGTGAAGGAAGGAAAGACTGTCTTCTGCGAAAATTGTACGAGAGGTATACTATTCAGTTTACTTCCTTATCTGCTGAGTAAAACATCCCACTGAATGAAGCTGTATTAATACATCTTTCTGCTATTCAAAAAAATAACCCTGTCTTGAGGAAACTTAATCAGAATGTTTATCATGACATTATGAAGGCCATGCTTGAATCTGGGTAAAAACTAGATCATCAGGTCAGGTACTTAATATTGATGTCAATGAACTCAGGTGAGCGCTTAAGGGCCGTCATGGCCCTTTTGTCTTAACTCACCCTGCCGGCATGTACAATAACAAACGTACTTGGCTCAAAGTCGGCTACAACTTACTGAAAACATTATTTATATGTTGTTGCTTAAGTTAGCAAATCAAAAAAAAAATATCAAAATGATACACGGCTGACTATTCATCTGAGTTAAACATGCATACATTTCAGTTTGCTTTTGTCAATTGAATTCCGAATAACATAACTGTTTAAGGTATGCCGGATATTAATTACACGGACCCGATATTTTCCTATCCACACGGTACTCATGGAAAAAGCGTCATTGGGGGGTTTGTGTACAGAGGTTTCAACAATCCAGCGCTCCAAGGTCTCTACATCTACGCCGACTTTGGATATTACAAAGGGTAAGCCGCCAGGACTAGGTATATAAGAATTATGATGTGTATCTCTTTCCTCTATTTTAAATGGAACATGCAATATGTGAAACTCCAGCTACATAAGCAGGACATAAGTTATTAATAACACGAAATGGTCCTCTGTCTGGAAAGCAACCAATGCAAATATCGTCAAGTAACATTTATCTGGCTAGGGAGAAATTTCAAATATCAGAAAGTTACATTTTTCTGGCAATGGAGCAATTTCAAATATCATAAAGTTACATTTTTCTGGCAAGGGAGCAATTTCAAATATCACAAAGATACATTTTTCTGGCAAGGGAGCAATTTCAAATATCATAAAGTAAAATTTTTCTGGCAAGGGAGCAATTTCAAATATCACGAAGTAACACATTTCTGGCAAGATTAAAAATATCAAAATAGTTACATGTTTCTGGCGGGTAACCAATTGCAAATATCACATAATAACATGTTTCTAGCAAACGACCTATTGCAAATACTACTAACTTACACATTTCTGACAAGCTAACCATTGTAAATGTGACAAAGTAACATGTTTCTAGCAAGTGAATAACGGCTAATATCACAAAGAAAGATGTTTATGGTAAGCGGCTAATTGCATATATCACAAAAACATGCATTATGCAATCGACCGATTGCAAATATCATAAAGTAAAATGGTCCACGTGTGAACTGATTACAGCTACGAGACCATTCCAACTCACTTAAATAATCCTCACATAAAAGACGGCTCTTTGCTAGTTATCATGTTTATTTAAAGAGTGTGGGAAAATCCAAGTTGACAGGATAGTTTTTTTTTGGTACAGTGCTGGGCACACTTTGCAACATCAACACATTTTAAATGAGATTATACCATAAACTGCACGTTAAATGTCATTTTGTACTAAACATTACAATTACATTGTACATGTTTATTGGACTGGCATGTGTTTTCAAAAACACATGTAAAATGGAGTGTAACATTTAAACCATTTTTTAAAAAACTTATGAAATAAACCTTTGTCACAACTATAAAAAATAATAATAAAAAAATAATAGACAGCTGTGATAGGAAATTTATATTTTGTAAATAAGCTAGTTTGTTTTCGTTCCAGATTGTTTGCTCTGAAAGAAGATGTCAAAACAGGGAAATGGACCGACATAAGTCTACCCTACTGTGGCAACTGCGAAAAACCACTCCGTGGTAAACATGCTATAACGTATCCAATCAGTTTCGGCCAGGACGAGAAGGGTAGGGTATAGTTTCTATTTTTCTTATAGTATTTTGATAAATAATTAGGCCTATTGCATAGGTTCATTATCAGCTTAAAATAGTGTCATTTGAAATGGTCAGATCTGTATCTTTGACTGTGTTGTTGTATAAAACATATTTGCTGCTATGTTTGCAAAGATTTAGAGTTCGTCATTCGACGTTAGAACCATTCAAGACCACTGACCCAAATATTAAAAAAGCTTGACGTATTTATTTACAGGTGAAGCGTATCTGATTGGCACACGGGATGCAAGCTTCTCGGGTAACTGGCAAGCATACATCTACAAGGTCGTCCAAGGCTACAACAACATGGCTAGGTGGGTACAATATTGCAATAAAAATATGTATTTGTATCCTTGACAACGTCATTAATAAAGGTCATTGTAAACAGTAATGAAAAATGCTTTAAAGTTTAAAGTAAATGGTTTAATATACTTTAAAGTGCATGGGTAACCTTGATGAAATATTCCATTAAGTCCATTGTAATAATTTTCAAAACAATGTGTTAGAACGTTTCTCACTGCTTTCAGATTTCAGATTAACTTTTGCATTTGGATTGGCAAATATCTTATTTAAATTACATAAGTGGACTGTTAAATATGTGTACAACATAAATCTTGTATATGATGTTCAAGGAGATCTGTCTTGTTTCCACAGTTTTGGATGAAAATGTTACCTACAAGTGACATTAATAGTCATTCCCAAAAACTGTTACGCAATAACGTAATAATATTTCAAAAATAAAGGTCTAACACTATTAACTTATTTCCCTTAGTATAAGTCGCATTGGTATATAAGTTGCTTTTCAAAGTTCCCATCATTTGTTTTATTTAATCCTTATAATGGTTGCATATACATTATAATTACCAAAGCAATTTTGTTCACAGTAATATGTTTGTTTGTTTTGTTTTTCAGCTTGAAAGATGATAATGGAAGAGAAAAACTTAAAATGAATAAACAAGATTCTGTGAAAAAAGAAAAACAAGATCCTGTGAAAAAAAAGAATGTAACTATGGAGAAAACACTGAAATTATAACATAGCGAAAGAAAAAAATACTAGTTTAATACCTTGTCTGTGTTGGTTCAAACAATACCTTAACAAATATTACTATGCCAACCCTGATGTGCCGAAATTTATTGAACATTTTCAGTGTAATAATATTCAAATAAATAAATAGAACTTTAGCAATTTGTGTTTTTATAAATCTTTCCACTTGAGAAATATGTAAGGGCGCTTGTTAAGGTGTTTGCGTTGTTTGGTAGTTTATGAATGCCGATTAATAATGTGCATATTGACAATACTAGGTTAAGACGCTTTAAGGTCAAAGCACACATACAGCGTTCACTTGACGTTTATGAATAATCCTTATATATGATTATAGTGAAAATAGATATTCGTTTCCGATCAATTATTAAATTGAAATGATTTAGAAATAAATTGGCACAAATGATCATCAAGATGATGTAAATTTCAACTATTTCATTGGCAGAATGTGTAATAACGTCTAGAACTGCTCTGTCGTATGTTGATCGTCTTCATTTTTTGACTTAACGCTGTATTTATTGTGATAATTTCTATGATGTATTCACATAATTTATGTCACACAACACTCATATATGTGTCCATGCAAATTTAGCAGGGTTATCGGTGTGCTATGGACATATTGCTAGTTTACTTTGACAAAATAAAACAAGTCCGAAACTGACACTGACCATTTAAGTTACTGCGGAAAAACATTTAGTTTATAAGTCTAAACATATGCATGGCCTTCACGATATTCACTTTGCAATTTATATTGATCGTTAAAAGTGTATATATCAGTTGATCCCACATTCGTAGTAAAATGTGTCTGGTAAACTTGGTAAAGGAGACTCTCTGAAGCGAGAAGACAGTTTCAGAAACAGTAAAATACCTGTGCGTCTCGTAACCATGGCAGCAGCTCATAGACATCAGGCCAAGGAGAAATTGCTGATAAGCCATGAGAGAAACCCAGAAAAGTTAAAAATCAATCGCAAGCTAGGTCAATGTAAACAAACCATATTTACCAGAAACCAGATATTTGATATCGCCCACCATAACGCCTGCTCGACCACAATACCTCAATATAATAACCAGGATTTTCAACTTCGATGAAAACCTTTTTAAAAGGCAAAAATATTGCTTCTTTATTAAGCTATAATTTGCATTTCTAGGCTAGAAGAAAACCTTTCTTGTCCTATTGAAATCGGATCATATTGGTAAAATTAACATAGCATCAACTAATTGTACATAAATATTAACCTACATTGTCGCATGGGTTGGTTCAAATATAAACAAAGCTTCTATTTCAAATGTTAATGCATCACTTCAAATTGAAAATCAAACTTAAAATAATTAAATACAATGAGTCACAGGGAAGAGTCGCATTTATGTATTGTAAACTATAACTAGAATGTAAAAAAAAATATTTGTGATTTGAACCAGCATGAATGCTGATATCTCAGCAAACACTATATTAGGGCACAAAAATGAGAAATTAAATATAATACATTATTTGGATCAACCTGTTCTGTTCCCGGTAGCGAACTTGGTTTTCATAGTTTTTGCACTTTTATTCCAAACTTGTTCTCAGGTTTCCACAGACAGACAGACAGACAGACAGACAGACAGACAGACAGACAGACAGACAGACAGACAGACAGACAGACTGTTTATTCAGACTTATACAAATACACATCGTCTTCATGCTTAAATACGCACATTGTTCTCTGTCACACAACTAGGTATACCAACATAACATAACAAAACAAATAAAAGTCATAAATGAATACAAATACAAATAAATGCAATCAATCGTTAGAACACGTAGGTTCTATAAAGGTCGTACTGAAAGTGAATGTTTTTATAATAAAAAATAAGCAAAGACGTTAAGTCTGATTTCTGTTTACCTGCATTTACCATGTTTACGGTTGTTGAAAAAGAGTTCAACAACAATCAACAGTTAAACCATTTTCTATTAAGTATGTATGATCTGTCTATAAAGTTAACACTATACTTAATAGTGTGTTACATTTCTTGACAGATCATAAAGACGAAATATGCACCTCGCTCTGTGAAAAAAAGTGTTTAATGCATGTGCGTAAAAGGCTGTATGTATACAGCAAATTATATGAGCCGCGCTTTGTGAAAAGGGTGTTTAATGCATGTGCGAAAAGTGTCGTCCCAGATTAGCATGTGCAGTTTGCGCGTTGTGAAAAGGGTGTTTAATGCATGTGCGTATAGTGTCGTCCCAGATTAGCCTGTTCAGTCCGCACAGGCTAATCTGGGACGAAACTTTCCCTTTAAACTAGATTTTTGCTAAGAAGAGACTTTCCTTAAACGAAAAATATCATAAAAGCGGAAAGTGTCGTCCCAGATAAGCCTGTGTGGACTGCACAGGCTTATCTGGGACGACACTTTACGCACATGCATTTAACCCCGTTTTCACAGAGCGCGGCTCATATAAAATGTTCTATACGTACAGCATGTACTCTTAATGAAGACAATTCTGAGTGGAGAAATAACATGTTCGTTCGGACATCGGACGGACAGGAGGACGGACGACCAGAAAAATAACACAATACGAACCTTAGGTTGCAAATATTACACATAATCATGAAAAGACAAACCAGTTGTCATTTTATAGAAATTATAGAAAACTAAAGGACGTTTGCGAAAATAATACAGCGATCGAAATAAAACATTTAATTTCTCACATTAAAAAAAACGAACCACCAGATTGCAACATCAGTGAAATTCATAGAAAAGTGTTAAACCATTGCAGCCACATACTCTTGATGAAGGCCGTACATGGAAAACAGTCCTGTTGCGTAAGGAGCGAACCCAATCTGGGAGCATACTTTTTATTGTATTTTTGTATATATATAAATATTATAACATTGATTGATTACATGTTTTAAAAAAACTTATACCAGGCCAATACGCATGCAGCAGTTATCGCGGCTCAATGACTGTGTCTGCTGTACATTAGTTGTTTTTTTTCGTCGCGTAGGGTATTTTCGACGAAGGGGTATTTTCGACGATCACGCAATTTCCGGTATAAACACGCGTGTTGCGCATGCTCGGCGTAAATCACATGTTACATAATTTGCATACACGCAGTTCATTCAACAGATGACCTAATTTAAGTGATAATGGCAATAAAAACGATCAATAAACAAACTTAAATTCGTACACAATAGTTTTCATCCATTTTAACTAATCCTCAAATATTCCAACTCATCATTTAACATTAAAATAGTTTTTTTTATTTAATCCAAAATATGTTTTAAACACAGATCATTCCAGATAAGCCATGTGATGCTTGTTTGTATAAATATATAGTATACTGTTCAACAGAAAACGATTTCCGGCGAAAAGGAAAATAAGATGTACTTAAAGTCTTGAACTCAAATTCTAGTAGGATATTAAACATATGAAAACTGTCATACCCAACAATTTTCTATAATAAATTCCTTTTTAGCTTACACATGATATTACATTTTGTGACAGTTTTTAATAAATGAGTGCACTTGGCATTTTTAACAGCCATTGTTAATAGGTTTGAATGATAGATCCATGTGTATATCGAGATTGCACATAAGAGTGTTAAAAGATCGTTGGAGAGCAATATTAAACCGGATATTATAAATATTATACTACACAATTTTCAAGTAATATCGATATTCCAGTTGAAAATGTATTATAAAAGTTTTCCGTTAAACGTCAAGAGGATTGCTTAACCTTATTGTGCTGTATAATTGAGTTGACTCTGACCGTCGAAAATACACTACATGCTGTTCAGAACATGCGCAGTGAGTGACTTTCGTTTTGTTTAAAAGTAAACAAACTTAAACATGTGAACAGTTGTTGTTTTTTGTAAACTTTTGTTGGCAATATATATTTTTTAATAACCAACATTAATTTTATGTTTCTTTTTGCATTTTTATGAGAATTAATCAATAGAAGCCTTACACCGTCGAAAATACCCCACACCAGAATAGGACATGCATGGATTGTATCGACCGCATATTGGTCTGCGTTTTAGCCGAGCGAGGTATTTTAATTGAACGGTCGCTGCCACTGTTTGCAGCGTGTTGAAAACACTTAGCGCGACCTGCATTTCTTGAATCATCAATTAATTGGACATGTGCATGTACACGCTTGCAAAAAGAACTTTGAATTTTATAAGAAATACACAGATGAGAAAAAAGAGAGGCAAAACTATGTCTTAAAAAGAGTTACGGAAAACGTGTTCCCTTATACTTAATGTTTTGTAGTTTTGACAATATACAACGCAGTAATAAAACTCGTGGCATAGTTAAACATATTTAATATAAGTTAACACCCACGATGTAAAAAAATATGTTCTGCTCTGAAACTTAATAGAACAGATTGTGTAAGCCAATTCGATTAGTATTCATACTTAAAGTTTAATGCAATACGAGTTTTTAAATATAAATATCGATATTTCTAAACGTTTACCAATCAAAAAATGAGATGTACGTTTTAATAGCTTTGCCGTTGTTGTCTCCCCTGTTCCACTTTGGACAAAGATTGCATTTTATACCGTTCTGGAGAACTTTGAAATGGCATTGATCTTCGAATACGAAAAGAACCTACATATCATTCAAACAAAACATTTAAATTCATATTTTGAATCAGATGTGATAACAATCTGGAAGGCAAAGAAAGGTTGTTTGTTTTAATTTCCATCTCCAAATAGTAGGGAAGGCAGGTTGGGAAAAACTTGTTTACGTTTTACTTTTTTTATTATAGTATAAACAAGTTTTAAAAGGATTGTCAACTACAAAACAGAACAGAACAGCAAACATCGTTTATTTCACCCAAGTAAACAAAATATACAATTAAGGCAATATAACAAAGCAAGAATATTTAGTAAATTACAAACTTCCGGTAAAATTACTAATAGGGATTTGCAAAAACATGATGAATTAAATATGGAGATGGTTGGGGTACCATAGGTGTGTAGATGTAGTGTTAATAGTTTATGATTAAAATATAATGATGGCAACAATAATAATTTATTTTGTAATGTGATAATTTAGTTAACACACAATGTGACAAAATAATGATAGTAATGTTGCAAATATCTTGGCAATATTTCCACTTTTTTTTGTATTTTAAAGTTTTTAATATGATCGAATTTGGTTAAAATGATCGAAAACTCAAACTAGAATACCAAACAAAAATAAGCGTCTTTCGGATTAGTGTAAAGGAACAACTGTTTTTGCCTTCTGGCTTAGGCATAGGTCTAAGCGTATACAAATGGCTTTTTGTTGACATTAATAGGTTTTGTGTTTTATATATATATACAATGTTATCCAATCGATTAAACAGGAATGTGAAAACATTGTCCCATGTCGTCTGCTCAGTTTCAGTCAGCAAGCGATAAAGTCAGCGTCGCTCCTGAATCGTTAATCACACTGCGGAGTCGTCTATGGCGTACCATTTGGGTCAAAAGTCCACAAGACCTACAAGGTTAAAAGAAAAATGTACGTCGACGTACAATATGTACGTCGACGTACAAAAATTGTACTTCGACGTACAAATATGAAATTTACGTCGACGTACAATATGTACGTCAACGTACAAAAATTGTACTTCGACGTACATATTTGTACTTCGACGTACACATTTTCTGAACAGCCAATCAAAACACTCGTCTCTTGAGCCGCTTTTCCTTCAGACTAATTCATAATAAATGTTAAATATTATTTAGTCCTAGGACCGGTCTAGTCCATTTCCGGTTTACGGAAAATATGGCGGACGTCGAAGGTTTTCGAGATAAAGCAACTCGCATTATTCACTCTTTATGTAGAAATTTTATGACGCAAGATACAGATGCAAATTTGTGTGAAGCTAGTCTAATCACTTTGACAGCATTAAGTCGGAATGCACGACGTATGTGTACCCGTTATCCCGTTTTTGAACGGTTGTGTGAGATTTTAACATTGTTATGAATAAGTCTGAAGGAAAAGCGGCTCAAGAGACGAGTGTTTTGTTTGGCTGTTCAGAAAATGTGTACGTCGAAGTACAAATATGTACGTCGAAATACAATTTTTGAACGTTGACGTACATATTGTACGTCGACGTAAATTTCATATTTGTACGTCGAAGTACAATTTGTGTACGTCGACGTACATATTGTACGTCGACGTACATTTTTCTTTTAACCTAGTAGGTTTGTTGACTTTTGACACAAATGGTACGCCATAGTCGTCTGCTTTGAAGTTATTCACACCTCA